>PYAF01004402.1:1829447-1842452 GCA_007407185.1 Glycine tomentella | reverse complement strand
TATAGCTCAATGGTTGGTTTCTGATCAGGTGAAGCTCATTAAAGAGGAATTTGGGTATGATGATGGATTCAACTACAATAAGGAATCAGATTTTGATGCCGCTTTAAGCAAGTAATACAGTAGTCTCAATTTGATTCTTCAATGTTATGTGTCATCATGTTAGTTTTTTTTTTCTTTAATTGTCATTAAATTAATCTTTTAAATTTTCTTTTTTTTTTTTACTACTTTAGTTTTCAAAGATGACTTCGTCATCAATTTATTATTTTAAAAATTTAACTTGTTACCAAATTAGTTCTCAAAACTTCTGTTTTGTTATCACTTTAGTCCTCTATCATGATTAATAAGGTGATACTCTAGATTTTTTTTCAATATTTAATTTGTCACAAATTATATCTTTTATTTTTTTTACCATTTTTAATTGTATTCTTTAAGGAGTAATATAATGGTATTTAAATAAAAAAAACTAATTGTTGACATATTAATTCTTTAAATGATTAATTTTGTGAAGATCTTTGAAAGATTGATATATTGACATTTTGATTCTTTGAGTAATTTGGTGACAAAGTTTGAAGGACTATCGCATATACTTCAAAGAAAAAACTTGATGGTTTTCTCCATTCTTCCCACTTAGACTGCCACCATAAGGCACCCTGTTACCTCTCAGATGACTGTTTATTAAGTATAAATTTGCACCTAAAAGATTGACATAAATTTGCATTCTCAGAAGGATATATTATACTACATAATAATTTAGTTGTTGATTGAAGTTTTCTAAGATTTCATCTGTAACTGTGCAGATACTTTCCTGATGGCATTGATGTCTACCTTGATAATGTTGGCGGTAAAATGCTCGAATCTGTACTTAACCATGTCAACAAGTATGCAAGGATACCACTTTGCGGGATGATCTCTCAATATAATAAGGTGAATTGGGGGCTATATATAGTACCCTTCGTTACTTAAATACATACATGGATTTATTTAGACAAGTAAATAACTTAACTAAGTACTGAATGTTCATTGTATGAGAGTTTATATTATGTTATGTTCAATAAGCTTATTTTATTAATCTTCATCATAAAACCACTACAGCAAATTAAAAGAAAAACAAATATTTGAGAGTCATGGCGGTCAATTTTATAGATTTAGCCAAACACTTTCTCGGGTACTTTTATGATAAGGCTAGATAAACTTCCATACAGCTTGATATGAAAGTCATATTTTTGCTTAACTCAACAAGTTATATAGGTAAGTTGATAGGATGGGTCTAGAAAGATCCAAATAGGTGACTTTTAACACTAAATAACCTAGATATTATTCTTTTAATATTATTTAATTTTATTTTCCTAAAAATACTAAATGGTGACACATGTATGGTTGTCATCCATTAGAGTTATTATTTAATGTAAAGTTTGCACTCTATTAAAGTATCAGTGAAAAATCTGAGTTGCTCTATTTTATCTTCTTTATAGTTTTCTTTGTAGCTTTAATGGTAGCTTGATAGGAGGGGCGATGGAATAGCATCTTGAGTCTATCGATTACTAATAATAGTTAATGTTGGAGCAGGTTTGGACTGAAAGAGAAGGCGTGAGGAATCTTTTGAATATGGTGGGCAAGGAGGTGAGGATGGAGGGTTTTATGCTTGAATCGTATTGGCATCGTTTTGGAGATTTTGCTAAAGAAATGGAAGGATACATAAAAGAGGGCAAGGTTACGTCCAAGAATAAAATAAACATTGGAATCGAGAGCTTTTTGGATAGCTTGGCCTCCTTGTTCTCTAGCTCTAATATTGGAAAAGTTGTTGTTCAAATTAATAAGGCCTAGTAATGTGCTTGATCATGATCTCAATAATATTTCAGCAACAGATATTGAACTCTCCCATATTTCTGTCCTTTATTGTAAACTCGTCTAAGAAGGAATATGCACGTAATAATTGTTGTATTTTATATATTTAATTTAATGTTCTTCTATAAAAAAAATTCATTAAATGTTATCGAGACCATTTGATATATATTTTAATTTAATTTTATGCTATATAAGAATAATTTTTCAATTTTTATAATAAAAATTATAATTATATAATTTATTTATTAAATTTGATCCGTGCAATACATATGGGTTAAATACTGGTTAACATTAATTCTCTAATTAATTTTATATTTGTCATGGACTACATCAGAAAATAGATTGAACGAATATATAATTTACATTTCGCTTAGAATTATAAGATGAAAAAAAGTGAATGAAAATTAATACTAGTAATGAAATAAAACAGTTAATCATTTTTTATATTATTTGTTTAATATTTGATCAATATATTTTTCATTGAAGGATGATTTAAATATGTTTAAATTCTTTAGGATTAAATAATTTTTTTAATTCCTATCGAATTTTAGATTTTGAGTTTTGTATATTCTTAGAGTTTTTAATTTTTTTTAAATTTTTAGTCTGTCATATTATTTTTATCGTTTATAATTAGTTTTAATGAAGTTAAACTCTTGTATTTTTGTTGCCTAATTTTAGTCAATGCGGACTAAAGGCAATAAAACAAGGGACTAGTTTTGCCATGAAATTTACAGATTCAAAACTAGTTTCGCCTCTCATCTCATGACATATCTTGATGTTGAAATGAAAGAAAATGGTTTAATTGAAAAATATATTTAGACTTTTGGTTTGCAATTGAACTAAATACATCCCATTCTAATGTTGGTGTCATACAGATACTTTGTACCAAAAAAAGAAACATTAATAAGTAGTTTTCTTTTTCCTTTTTAATATTTCGTTAACACCCCAACTGCTTTGAAGTTAATACTATTAAGGATGAGAGTGGAAACCCACTTAATAAATTTATGAAGACTCCCCCCCCCCCCCCCCCCCCCCCCCCCCCCCCCCCCCCCCCCCCCCCCCCCCCCCCCCACAAAAATATAGGTAAAACAAGCACACCAAAATTAATATGGTTTAATTCACGCAGGAACCAGTGCTAAAATTATTATGAACATGTTTGGGATTGCTCACTATATCCTCTACCTGGTATGTAACAAATTAATTGTACCACCCCTAGACTTGTAGTTGACCTGTAGTCTATCAAAAAAAACATAGTTTTTCCTTATGAGTAAAAATATATGATAAATCAGAGGCATTTATGAGTATTCATGAATTGGATTGGTTTGAATATAAAATAAAATTAAATCTAAACCAATAATCAGGTTATGATAAAAAGAAAATTATTATATTTTTATAAGTTTTTTTCTTCTACTTATTGTCTTTTTTATATATTTTTGTAAGGTAAAAATATTTCTTATTCTTCAATTAATAATCATTTAATTTATTTAATGTGTAAGTTACTGTAAGTTCTCTTGTATTTAATTCCAATAAATAAACAAAATTTACACTGATAATTGGTAATACTAGACTTACTTTTTACACGTTTTTTTAACATATTTATAAACTAAACTAATTTTTTAAAAGAATAAAGAATCAAACTAAATCTTAAACAAATAACCAACTTATTAAGTATAAAAAACAATCAATCACAAGGAGAAACAATTAATTGTATATTATGATAATAATATAAATTGTAATGATCCATCTTGTAAAGGTTGATTTATAATATATACTTTAAATATAATATATATATATATATATCACATTATAAAAACAATTATTGTAGTAAATTAATCTCATAATATAATCATTCTTAGTCATGTAGTAATTAATTGCTAAAAAATCCTTTATCTATTTATGTTTTTAGTTCACTCCCCAAAAAATGTGAGAACATTTTCAGTTGGTATATAAAGATATTTGGTCCCTAATATACTCAACAACAAAAGAGAATTGGTTGCAAAAACCCAAATGGCTAAGCTACTACTGACCGATTGTTAGCGATGAATATTTTAGGTCTCAAACGACACTTTGTTCATCACTCTTTTAATTAGAATTACGTCTTTTAGCGACTGAAATGATTCAGTTGGTATATGAATTTAGTTTTATTCAATTTAGCGACTGAAATCATTTTGGACACTGCAACACTTTTATGTTAACGACTAATGTTTCAGTTGCTAAGTTATAATTGACTTCATTCGCAACTATGGTCTCTAACTAGATGGCAACTTACATTTTAAATAAGAAATGGATAGACCCGGATTTTTCCGTTTCTAATTCGGTCTCTAAGTTTATCATGTCCAAGTTATATCAGTGAATGAGTTGCTAAAGCTCACTATTATCGACTAAAATAAAGTTTTCACTACATTTGGTGGCTATTTTGCATTTTTCTAGTTGATGGTTATTAATCTTTTGAGAATATAAATATAAATTTCTATTATTATTCAAGATACATAAAATTATGATATACATGCTATTAGCAATAATTATATATTAATATTCAAACTATATCAAACGTGTACACTATTCATAATTATAAATAGTTAATAGGTGTAATTTAACAGACCGCACATGTTAAGTTTGTAGACGAAAATCTTTATTCAATCCCTACAAAATACATTCTCGAATAAGGATGATGAGATTTAAATGTGATTGAATTCCAAATTAGACTAGTAGTTTAGTACCATTGACCATACAAAGGACCAAATAGGGATGCCAATGGCACGAGGTGAGGACGGATTTGGCTCTTCCCATTCATATCCTCACAAAAGGTGGGACGGGTAGGGATATAAAAGAGACTGTTTAAAATTTTAGTACCCATTATCGGGTTTGAATATATCTGCGAGTAACCCATTATAATCTTTTTTTATAATTTTAATTTACAAATCTGTTTGTAAATTATATATTAAGTTTGTAATTATATTTTAATTCAAACAAATATATAAATATAATGAATAATAAAGAAATCAAAGATAAAATTAATAATTCAATTATATTTTTAGTTAAATGTATATTCTTAAGTTTGTTATTTAATTATTTAACTATTAAGCTACTTGGTTTATATTTTAAAAAAATTTAACAATAAAATCTTTAATATATATTATGTATATATATGTTCTGAAAAGAAATTGTAAAAAAAAAAAAACGTGATGGTGGCAAGTGCGGGTATAATTTGATATCCATCTCTATCTTCATCACTGCTTAAAAAGTTTGGACACTAGTTGTATCCGTACCCATATTTGATTAAAGCAGGTATTTCTCGTCAAAGTCAGGGTGAATTCTAGGTCGCGCTGGTATGGGATTTTTTGTCATGCTTAGGACCAAAGCTTGTAAAGATACTCAAAGTTCCATTAGTAAGCCAAAGGTCATAATTATGATAGTTAAAAATATAATTTCAAATAATAAATGAAGCAATAGCTACAAATTAATATCTTTAGTTCTATTTGTTTTATTTTTTAAAATTAGTGTTGTTATTTTTAAATGAATGCCTAAAAATCAATTAATGAATACTCCCTCTAGACTCATTTGCTCGTTAAATTCTTAGCAATCATACCAAGTGACATAAATAGTATAAAACAGGAAGTTCGAGTATCGTATTCACACGGACTCATGTAATACTTGACAAAACAACAATCTTTATTAACTATGACTTTTGGAAACAACAATTATAATGATTGAATTGTGGAAATGTAAATAACAAGAGTGTAAATAAACAAAAAACTATTGTTAGCATTTTTACGAACACATGGAGTGCGATAAAAAGAAGTAAAATAACAAAGGATAAAAAAGTTGGAGTTGATTTTACTAAACTACCTCCTCATGCAAACAAAGGTAACTAATATAATTTAAAGTCCAATTATTATCATCAACTCACAAAAATACTCAAACCCTGATCTTTCGAATGAAAAAGAATCTAAGTCTCTTGACTAAACTATCAATCCCTTGACTAGTCTAACCAAATGACTTGCTTTAAGAGCACAAGAGTTAAAAGATGACTAACAAGCTTTGCTCCATCCCTAGACACAAAATCTATTAGGTGTTCCTCTCCATTTCTAAGTTTAGAAGCATTTCTCAATGACAATTCAAATCACAACATCAAGCAAAGGGTGATCAAGCCAAAACAAGCATTAATGCATAGAAGAGAACACTTAATAATAAACAACAAACATAGATTAATAATCAAAATATAAACATGAGGATGGGTTTAACTATATCATCAACCCCAAAATGGATAAACCTAACTACATAACTACAAGAAGAAAAGATGAAAATAGATGAAAAAGACGATGATAAATGGTAGGGAAGCCGTGGAGAGTAAGGGAGAGCTTCCCAGTTGTAACCTAAAACCCTAGATAGTTTCCCCAATCAAATATGCCTTCTATTCACATCCTTGATGCTTAAATAGAGCCAAACGTATTGCACTGTCATTTTTGCGTGATTGAGTTGTGCGCTTAGCGCGCACTTGCTCGCTAAGCAGACATACAAAAGTTGCACTAGTTTAAGCGGACATACTAAATTATTTTTTTCGTTATCATATTATTGGTACAAAGTATATATCCACTTGTTTTACCAATTACTAATCTTTGTTGAGAAATTTGACCGACCAACTTTGGTGGGAACTTTTCTCTTAACTACGTTTTTTCATTTATAAGGTTCGAACTTGAAATCTTATTTAAGGAGATCATATCTAATATCACTTAAACTAATAATTTGTAGTATTTAGGGTTTAGCTTGTTAGTGTTTAGAATTTAGTGTTCTTATTATTTTGAACGGGAAAAATTACTTTCAAACTTCTTTTGTTTAAATTATAAATAAAAGATAAAAGATATTAAAGAGTTGAAGTACATTAAATAAATGATTATTAGACAAGGAAAAAGAGGTGAGAACATGTATCCAATAATAATGAAAGAAAATGAGCACATATTAATTATATATAAAAATAATGGAAATAAATAATGGCTACGTAGACTTTTATCCCCTTTTCCCACAAAGTATTTAATATTTTGTAGGTGGGGGAGAGGGACCAATCTTATATGAGCTTTACGTGAGAATCATATTTCATTATAAAAGGAGCTTATGCTCATACCAGGATGGCATAGCCAGACAGTGCATTTATCCTTTAGCAAAAGAAAAAAAGAAAAAAAAAAAAAAAAAGAGTGCATCAGATTAATTCAGAAGAATGGGTGAAGAGGTGAAAAGCTTGGTTGTTGAAGAGGAAATGGGGGTGGTGGAAAGCAAAGAATGGTACTTGGTATCTTATGCTCCACACGGTGTTCCAACCACCGATCATCTTAAACTCCGCAAGGTTCGTCTATCAATTGCACCTGAATCAATCCCTGATGCCCATGTTGCCATTGAGATGCTGTTTTTCTCTATAGATCCATATCTTCGGGGCAGATTCACTGGAACCTTAGATGGCCTTTATTTTCCGCAGTTTGAACTCAATCAGGTAGATGACCTAATTTCATAATGAATTTTATTGAAAATGAAAGTATTTTTTATTAGTAAATATTAGTTGTTAATTGTTAGTTTTTTTGTTAGCTGGAGAAATCTTTTTTCTTTTACCACAAAGTCAACCCTATAACAACAAAAAAAATATTAATTATATTTGTTACTACTGTAATTCATAACGACGACGGCAGTGGTAATTAGAACATGCATATATAAACTTTTTTGACTTTTGGTAATGGGAATTATGTTACAGGTGATCACAATATTTGGGATTGGAAGAGTGAAACGATCAAATGACTGTAAATATAAAGAGGGAGATATTGTTTTGAGTGCAAGTTTTCCTGTTGCTGAGTATTGTGTGATGCCCTCCAGTGAGATCGATGCAAAAATTGATGCTGCAAGTGGGATATCATTGCCGGATTATCTGAGCACTCTAGGTGATGAGTTACTAAATGGATTTTCTCTCTAACATTTTCAATAACATTTTATATGGGTATGAGAAATATGAAAGACATGCATAAATAGAACAAATTAATGTTACCATGTGATGTGTCTACGGTATCTACATTGTGGTGTATCTATATAATAAGTTGCATTGCATTGCAGGAGTGCCTGGGTTTGCAGCATGGCTGGGGATAGAGGTGGTGGCAGACCCCAAACCTGGCTCAAATGTGTTCATATCTGCAGCTTCAGGTGGTGTGGGAATGATTGCTGGTCAATTGGCTAAGATCAGAGGTTGTAGGGTCATCGGAAGCACGGGATCTGATGAAAAAGTAATATCTTTAAATTTTTTAATTTATATCCTTGAATGGGGGAAATTTTACAATAGTGATCCAAATCAACAAATTGAAATTAATTTACCAATATATTTTTTTATGGACAAATATTAGTTATTAATTATGTATATTTTTAATTTAGTGACATGTTCAACTTGCATATTCTTATTGCTGTCAACTTATACCTTTCTTATCATTATTCCCTGGCTAAACTTATTTGTATTTTTGAAATATGATGAACGATTTCTCAGGTGAGGCTAATCAAAGAGGAATTTGGGTATGATGATGGATTCAACTACAAAAAGGAAGAGGACCTTGATGCAGTTCTAAGCAAGTAAGGGACATCATATCCCTTCCCCTAATTTGTACCAATTAATTAGGAAATCGTTATATATTTCAATTGTATGAAGTTAAGCAAATGTATGACAGTTCACGTACAACCGCAATTTTGCAGGTTCTTTCCTAATGGTATTGATGTTTACCTTGACAATGTTGGCGGGAAGATGCTTGAATCTGTACTGAATCATGTCAACAAGTTTGCCAGGATACCACTTTGCGGGATGATATCTCAATATAATCAGGTGATCAACTGAGTCAATTGGGAGAGTTCATTGCACATATATGTGTTGTGTGGGTGGGTTTGTCCATATTATATTGTGCGTTTTACCTAGATCTTATACTCGAATTTTATCTTAGCCATAGGGCACGATATATATAACATAAGGGGGTGAAAATATTGGACAAATGTCTCATGTAGTTACTGAAGTCCATATATATTATACCTACATCATATAACTTGCATTGCGTTGGGCTAGGCTAACAAAACTAATATTAGTCCAAAACATATTTTTTACAGGCAAATATATTTCCAACATATATTAGGCCCAATTTACTAGCTCATTTTTATAGGATCATATCCACACTTAGTTTTAATTAACTAGCTAAATCTTCTTGGTCAATTGCATGTTAAATTCGAGTATATTGCATACGGTTCACTCTAAGAATTTACCTTCTATACATATACATGTTTTGATTTTACAATAAAGAAACCTCGTGGTGCAGGCTTGGACAGAAAGAGAAGGCGTCAGAAATCTTTTGAATTTGGTGGGCATGGAAGTAAGAATGGAAGGGTTTTTGCTGAAAACACATTTCAATCGTTTTGGAGACTTTGCAAAAGAGATGGAGGGCCACATAAAAGAAGGGAGACTTAAGCCCAAGACTAAAATAAACTTCGGAATTGAGAGCTTTTTGGATAGCTTGAATTCCTTGTTTTCTAGCTATAATATTGGAAAAGTAGTTATTCAAGTTAATAAGGCTTAAGTATGCTTGATCAAGTTGCCGTGATATTTTTGCTCAATATATTTCATCCCCTCTCCCATATTTCAGTCATTTATTTTATATTTCACGCATGAAGAGAGAATTTGTGTAATAATTGTTTGATTTGTGTGAAGGAGATTTTGAATTTCTTCCATTAACTAGTGCAAGTAAATTCTGTGTTTCTTCTTACAAGGAATGTTACAAAATTTATTTCCGATAAGTGGCTTCTTCTCTTGTCCCTCCTTATGATCTTTTCATATGCATGGGTCTTGTTCATTTTATAAAAATCAAAATAATAAACATAATAATAAGTTGATATATAGACTATTGTACTCAGGTATTAAAAAAATTAAACATAGTCTATTCTATTCATCAAATATTAGGCTAGTTGGCACTTTCACTAATGCTACATGCATATTAAGCAAAACTTCTTATAATTAAATCCTTTGACATCCCATACTTCAACTGTTATTGCATCACATCACACACGCAAATGATGATGAAAGTCAAAAATTGAGAAGATAAAGAAGGTAACACATACACATTAATTATAAGTTTCGCTAAATCCATATGGACAATAACTGAATTTGAATGACTATAGATATTATAACATTACAATGAAGTAGAAGATATACTAAATACATAAATATATATTTAGATTAAAGTTTCTAAACTTTAGATTCAAGTCTTATTTTTATGAAACTGAATTTTCAAACAATTTTTTTTAATATAAAAATGTTATTTTAAGATTAATTAAACATATCACGAAATTGAATTTACTTTTCAAACTAAATTTAAAGCACCCAAAACGAAAAATCAAACATAACCTAAGTTAATGTCAAAACAATAATGTTGTTGATTATCTATAACATAAGTTGTGTGTAGTGATATGCTGCTAGCATATAATAGTTTTAGGCTAAAATAATCAACAATTTAATCATAATTTATCAATAAAGGTTAGGATAAGATTAAATTTCATCAATTTTTGGTCCGTTACTTATTTTATGCATATTTTGTTTAATAAGAATCAAGAAAAGAAGGAAAAAAACATAACCAAGAAAGATTTGTCACAAAAATAAAACAGCAGAAGGGTTTAGTTACCCTAATTAACTATATGGACGTGGAAAAATAAATAGAGGGGACTTTTGGACAGAAAATAACACAAAAACACAGACAGAAACGCAGAGGGAGAATATTGGATTCATTGCTAGAAGATCGGAGAACGACAGCTCAACCTGTAATTCTTCTGTTTTTCCTTGTAATTCTTCTTTGGAGACATGTTAGCTATGAGATTAAGGTTAGTTCTGAACATGTTTGGCTAATTCTTCTAATTGTTGTTAGAGCCAGAACCAATGTGAACTCCTCTGTAACTTGATTGGTATTAATATGAGATTATAATAATTGCTTTGTTTTACTCTGTTCTTCATTGTATTATTCTTTATTGGACTTGGCCATTCTAGTAAATTTCTAAGGGTTAGAGTTTGCAATAGGGATGTTGGGACTCTAATTTCTGAAAGGAGTAAAATAACAGTTTGTACATTGCCTAGGGATAGAGATGTATGATTGCAGAACCTATATGATGTATTCTCTTAATGCTTAGCTTGATAGGTAATTACTAAGGAATTAAGATTTCTGATTGAGTTAAAGGGTTAAATCACTAAGGGATTAGGATTTAACTAATTACGTAAAAATACATTCTCTTAGTAATTAGAAGTAATTGAATTTAATAACCAATCTAAGTAAAGGAGGTAGGGATCAAAGGGGAATGTGCTCTGACCACAATTATTTCTCACTACTGTGTAACATTTAATTAAAACTTATTTTTGAATTCTCGTTAATTTTCTATTCAGTTATTCAATTTTCGTAATTCTAAAATTCAAACACTATTCTCTTCAAATATATTATTTTTCTTCCAATTTCTAAGACAGTGAATTACGATAAAATTTGGAATTCAATCCCTGTGGAGACGATACTTTCTTATCAATTTATTACTTGTACGATCGGTGCACTTGCCGTTTCACAACATGTAGTAAATATATACTTGTTGAACCAACCACCACAATTGTTTGAAATCACAATCTGGTTATTTTGAGTATCGGTAAAACCTATAAAGTAACACATTCTTGAGATGAATTAACTTTTAGAATTCAACTAAGTCTAATACAAAATATCTCATCCCCAAAATAAATAAAAAAATAGAACACCTTAAGAGTTAAAATTATTTTGTGCCAAACTAAACATATAGTAAAATGGGGTTTTGAACACATTATTGGGATGAGACTATTTTGAGAGTTGATTGAGTCAATTCAATTGTCATCTATGAAGCATGGACACGTCCAAAATCAGAGAGAATTGCGTCCGACATCGTTCGACACGACGACACGTGATTATGCTTCTTCTTCTTCACGGTTATCGCTTCTTGCTTCTTCAGGGTTTCACTCACCACCGTTCACTTCCAACCGTCATTCAACCGCCATTCACTTCTTACTCCTCCGCCATTGCTCAGTTCACTTTTCCGATGTTGCGTGGTTCGCTTCTCCGTTGTCATTCGCGCCTGACTAGTCACAGGTAAGTGCTCTTGCACCTTCTTTCTCAATTTTCTTTGCTGCACCCAAAACACCCACTCACCCAGCGGCTAGTCGACGGCCAGCACCGCAGGCCGCAGCACGAAAGCCCCAAATTTTTTGGTTTTGCTTTTCAATTTTCACTCTCTCACTCTTATATACACGAAAGCCCCAAACTTTAGGTTTTTTATTTTGTTTCTTTAGGTTTTTTCTTAAAAAAATAATTAAACAAGGCAGCAGCACGAAACATTTTGACACTTAAATTGTTTAAACAATTTTATATTTTTAGTTTTTTAGGTTCATTTTTTTTTCATTTGATTGATATTCTATTTAGTTTAATTTGCTACTGCTTTCTTGAAGTTGCTACTTGCTACTGCTTTCTCTTAATGATAATATGAACTATTTAGTTCTTATCTTCTCCACTGATGGGTATTATTAGTTAGTTTATTTTTAATTTATATAACATATATTTCATTTAATATTCAATAATTTAACAAAAAAAAATTAAGATTAACGTGTCGGAGAGTCGAGTGGTGTCCCTTATCGCGTGTCGGTGTTGGTGCTACATAGATTGTCATCCTAGCTATTAATTTTGATTGTTGACTTCTTTGAAAAATAAATAATATAATATATATTAAATATGTACATATTGTATAATAAATAAAATCAGCATATATATTATAATAAATATATACATAAAATACATAACCATAGACAACGAATTTATTAATCTGCATGCAAAATAAATAAAAATTAATTATATAAATTTTTATTCTATAAAATATTAATTATAATACACACTAGAGAAATTGTTCATAACATCAATTTCTTTTATGTAAGTACTCATCATACATGATGTATCTCCCTTTTTTTTTTTTGTATCTTTTTTCATTTGCAACTTATGATAAAACTTTCATTACTTTCAAATATATCGTTATAATTTATTTATTTATGATAGTACTTACTAATTAGCTATATTATTTAATTTAATCAAATTTTATTTGACTTTAACAATT
>PYAF01004402.1:1818000-1828071 GCA_007407185.1 Glycine tomentella | reverse complement strand
AGTGGAGTTTACTTTTTTAATAATGTTTTTTCTATTTATAAAGTTTGAAACAAAACTCTATTTAAGAGATATGAACTTAATTTCACTTAAGTCAACATAATGTTTTGTTTTGGAAGAGAGATAAAAAAAAAAAGTGAAGAGAGAAAGATATAATGAATAATTTCATAAAAATGAATAAAAAATGCAGGTATATAAATTTTTGTATTAAAAAGTATTGGGTTTAATAAAGTGTATAAGGTTGGTTTAATGGTTGGAGAGTGAAAGAAAAAAGGGAAAAAAATAAGGTTGTAGGTTTGAATTTTCTCAAATGATATATCTAACAAAATTAATAAATTAATATTTACTGATATCAAAATATTTACTGATTTCATTAAAATGTAATGATAACAGTCAGATTAAATTCACTTGAGAAAAAAGGAGGAAATTTAAGAAACAAAGAGTGTTATAAGAAAGCTGGGAGAAAAAGGTGTTGGCTTCACATTTTCCTTGTATTTGATCTATTTTTTTTTTCTCTTATAATAGACTTTTCAAAATATTTTTTTATATGTCCCAGAAAGTTATTTAAATTTCTATAAATTTAGCCATTTTCCGTACAAAAAGTCGTTTTCATTTATTCATGAAAGTAAAAATCTTTAGCTATTTATGGAACATTGTCTCCATTTTCAGTTGATTAATAATTTAATATACAATATATGATTTTTACAATGAATTTTACATTATTGAAAAGTTAAAGTGGTTCTTATAAGACTGTTAGTGAAAAAATTGGAATAAGATATGCAATATTTACAAATAAAAGTATTCGGTTATTGGAGAAAAATCAATATACTCTTAATATCGAATTGGGATCAATTAGAACATAAATAAATAATATTATATTAAAAAGTTAATACAATATTTATTTTTTAAATGTGATACTTATTTTAGGATGAAGAGAGTAAAAAAAATTTATATATATATATATATTAATAATTCTAAAGAGGAGTATAATGTTTGCCTTTGTTTTGTTTTATTTATTTTTCTTTACTGAAATATTTATTTTTTATACATATATGTAAATTTTGTGACAGGATAAAGTAAAAGAAGAAAAATGACTTCCTTTTTTATACTGGCATCTCTTACATGTGAAAATTATGAAAATCATCTAAAGTTAATACAGTCACTCTAGTCTCTACCTATGTGTAAAAAAAGTCTTTCATTTGACAATAATATTTAATGATATATAAAATGCCATTAAATTTTTTAAAATTATTTTAAAAAATGATTAGTAATCAATAATGCCATTAATTCTTGTCAAGTTAATTTTATTTATAAATTAATAATTTTTCCATTGACTTCAAAAAATTAATTAAATTTAATAAATTAATATTCTTTATTTTGAATAAAAAATATTTAAAAATGCCTATAATGAAAAAAAAATATAATAAATAAATCCATTCAAAATTTACAATTAAATGAGTTGGTAGTATATATAGTTCATATAGTTGATATAGTTTTATAAACTTTTGTTTTGAAATTAATATATTCATTATTTAATATGTACATTTAACTTCTTTAAAAAGTATAACAAAGGAAAAACAAATATTTTAATTTGTTTTATAATGTTATAATAATATTTTCTATGACACAGAAGATCATATAATTTTCACTCAATGCCTTTTATCTTTTATCAATTTTAGAATAATTTTAAATAGTCAAACTTAATTTTATTTTAATAAATATTATTTTATCTTTTAAATTAAAAAAAAAATCAGTGTTAAATATACATTCATAACATATTTGAAACACATTTACATAACACTTATAATTTTTTGTTCAAAGTCAACTTATAATTTTATTCTTAAAATATAATATATATATATATATATATATTAAATTAAGTTTACTCAATAATAAAATTTATTGTGTATATATATATTGTATATTTTTTCCAAGGTAATGAATATTAGTCAATATTGTCATTAAATGCTTTTCATATTTAATATTTTAGAATTTAATTAATTTAATATATTTCCAGCCAAATAAATAAAATCATAAATATGAGTTTAAAATAATTATTATAAAATTAAAAAAATCAATGATATAGTAACTAATTAGTGATTGGCAATGTAAATGTTTTTAGAAGAGCTGATTAAGCTTATGTTGGAGTGGGACAGTAACCCACAATATTCCAAATTGTAAAAAATGTACTCAACAACATGCAACCTTCAAGAAAATTAAAGAAACTCCGCATGAAATTCTATAGTGATACAAGCTTGATTTCCAAAATGGTTGGATAATTTTTTTTTATCGATAAATGTTAATTATTAATTTCATTAAAATGTTAATGAGAAAAATTTGAATGGAATTCATTCTTACAATCTTTCCTTCTCTTTCCAACTACCAAGTCCAATCTTATAACTCCTTGTTGGATAATTCTCAATATTAGTGATTGTAACTATTGTTTGTTGAAGATTTGGACAATTACCTCCTCTTAAGGAACTTGTTATTAATTAGAAGGGTATAAATCATATATATATATATATATATATATATATATATATATTAATTCAAACAAAAGATTTTAAATAAGGCGTTTAGATAAAAAAAACACACTATTTGAGAAAAAAGAAGAACAAGAAAAAATACACAGCTTTTGGATGGCACATTTTGGAAAAGTGTTATCCAACTTGGAGCATTACCTAGTACTCATAGTTTTGGATAAAACGTTATGCCATAGTTAGTTTTTTAAAATTACATTAATATAGGTAACACTTAAAAAGAAACTGTTATATGATTTCTCTGTTTAGATAAATCATTTTAAAAGAAAGATGTTATTTTATTTCTTATTCAAATAGCACTTTAAGTGAAAAACGCTATATAGTTGCTTTGTTTAAAACTGTTTGCAACAATTACGAGGATTTCTCCCTCTTGCTGTAATTCTATTTGGACAACACTCATATCCCTTATCGCGAAGCACTATTTGGTCACCTTGAATATCATTCGTCGTCCGCGACTCAACTCTAGCTAGTAATTGAGGTTTAATTATTGGTCAATTCTTCTTGTGTTTTGTCAAATTTATAGTTTAGAGATTAGAGTCACTTTCAAAATTCATGTGTTTTTTCGCATTTTATCTCGTTCTAATTTATTTTTTTTCCAGTGAGGAGGTTAACTACTCCATTGAAGACTTCACGTGTTGATAATTGTTGGTGTTCTTCCTCAAATTAATATATACCTCATTGACAATATCTCCTTTTCACCGATATTATAGATTCATTTTTTAACTAAAGTGTATCTATTTATCTCAAATATATGGAATCAATTTGCATTCTCTCTCTCTCTCTCTCTATGGTTGTGGAGTTTGTAGAACATGAGAGATACATAAAAATAAATTGTTGCACTATCTTTTATTTGTATGATCAATGGTGATTTAGCGACCATCTCGTATTAGAAAATAGATACCAGATGTTAATGAAAATTAGTGGGGTGCCCCATATTTCTTTTATCCTTTTTATGGCTCCATTACTTGTGATTTCTTTGCTCCAAGACGGAAATGGATAATATATTAATTACGTAAACAGAGCAAGACCATGATTTTTGCTATCAATGTGGATGACACTTGATATTCTCTTAGATACATTTTTTTTTTTTGAACAACCAAAGTATGTATATACATTATATATAATAAAATTTAGGATATGCCACAAGGTGTACACATCGCTAAACCATAACAGTCATCCTACAAATGCTTTGTATCATAACAGAAAAACACAATCTGTTAAGATCACACAGCAACTCATGAATAGATACAATACGTATACAACTTACAAGAAAGGATCAAGACTAAATTCGAAAATTTCACCCGCAAGTCCTTTGATAATATCACTGCCCCACTCCAATCCACCTGCAATATATGTATAATAACATTATTCTCTCACTGCATAACCACCCCATAATACCTTCTCATCTGTAAAAGCTCCACTCCCCACATCAATCAACCTTAGCATAATTTGCTAAATCTGAGACAAGCAGTAAACCGGATCCAGGTGCCACACATACAAAGAGAAATTGAAATCCTTTGTGTGCTTTGCACCAGTACCACGCGCAGAATCTGATTCCATCAAAAACAATTTCTGCTTCCCATTTCCCTTGATTAAACACTATATTGTTCCTATTTTTCCATATGTTCCAGATTGTTGCGATCCAAACCCCCCACCATGCTAGTCTAGCATTTGGTCCCTTCGTGTTGCCTGAATGTTGCCAGAAATGGCTTTCCAAATTTGCTGGTAGTGCTCTTGTCTCTCTAATCCATTGATAACATCTGCTCCATATGTCTTGTGCTTTGTTACACATGAAAAATGTGATTTGCAGATTCCAAATGTAAATTACAGCAAGCGCAATTAACATCACCTCCTTGATACATTGAGCATCACCGTAACCTTTTTTTTTTATTTTTATTGTGAGACCAT
The DNA here is from genome assembly GCA_007407185.1 of Glycine tomentella. Classification (NCBI taxonomy): domain Eukaryota; kingdom Viridiplantae; phylum Streptophyta; class Magnoliopsida; order Fabales; family Fabaceae; genus Glycine; species Glycine tomentella. Next base: position 1,823,626 of record PYAF01004402.1, on the reverse strand, counting down.
CCAACGCTATTTCTTCAACTTTTTTGAAAAAAAAAATCTTTTTATGTTCTCTTCCTTTTCTTTTTCTTTTTTTTTTCCTATGTAAGTTACATTGCGAAATTTTAGAAAGAAAACATTATCAACTGCAATTATAAATATGCTATATTAGTATTATTTTTAAAAACTAAATACATATTTTTGGACTATAGTAGCTTTAGGTAAATATAAACCTATATGCATCAGGTTTGTGTACATACAACACAAAAAAAAAAAAAAAATTTGCATTACTTAGAGCATCTTTAGTGGTAGATCTCAAATTGGAATCTTAGACCACTTTTTGGTAGACCTCGTGCCATGTAGGATTGAAGATCTCTCAAGATCCCTCCTATTTTGTTCTTTAATGGTAGATCTTATTTTGAGATCTTAGGGAGAGAGAAAGAGGAAAAAAAATTATTTTTTTTTAACAATGTGCAGATCTTAAGGGTTCTTCTACAAGAACTCATTTTCCATGTTGGAGATCTCTCTACCTCCTTTGTTGGAAGATCTAGTGAAGACCAGATCTTGAGCTCAAGATCTTGCACTAAAGTTGCTCTTAGGAATAAAGGCCATGCATATTTTATAAATATATCATTTTTTAACTTACTCAGGATGTCTTTTAAGGACACAACTATGAGGTCCAAGAAAGATTTAAAGCTGACAATAACTTGGATATGAGGTGAGCTTAATAATGCATTAGACTTGAGGTTGATTGTATATATGTAACTGTCCTTTGAAAAAGAGTCTTAATAATTATAAAAAAAAAAATCAAACACCAAGATGTATAATTATATTAGAGGAAACTATGCTAAATATAGTGTGTTTGGATAGTTACCAGAATCGATTATGATCCCAAAATCATAGTGAAAATTTGAAAAAGTAGAAAGCAATTATTTATTATTTTGGCTTTCAACTTGAAATTCTAATTGATTATGAGAAATTAAATCTAATCCAAACACAATATACATCAACACCAAAATCAATTATGCCTAAACTACACCACAAAAATTTAGAGATAAAAAAAACAACATAATACCAATAAGGCATGTATTTGAAGTTTTCTTCGAGCTCCCGCAACTCAAAATAATGTACAGTTACTATCCTTATAATTTCAATCAACATTATATATTTGTATGTATTTATTTTGTGTAATCATCGTAGAAATAATTTGTAAATATTATATTCTATGAAGAGTTTGCAAAAATTGAACTCAAAAGTCAGATTTTTTTTTTTATCAGCCAAAAGAAAATATATATTAAAATTGAGTACAAGGGATACCCAATCCATGTACAAGACATGCATATATAAATAATCCACTACACAGTTGTTCCCCTGATCGAATGGTTACCTTTTATTTACTGTGTCATTGCACAATTAAACACCAAGTAACCGCCAATACATAAACAGAAACTAAAACAACATACTAACCTGAGGTTTAAAAAAAAAAAAACAGACTAAGTAACCACCAATACATAAACAGAAACCAAAACAACATACTAACCTGACGTAAAAAAAAAAAAAAAAAACTTTTACAAACCTGTGACAAAAAAGACTCCACGTTACTCACTAAAACAATTAGCACTAATTAAAACTTTAAAAAACTGCTAAATGAACGACAACACATAATAATGCACATATAACATAACTTTCATCACAAATATATAACAGGTAAAAGGGAATAAAAAACACACTAGATAATACTCCAAATAAAATAGAGGATAATAAAATAGAAAAAAGAAATTTATACCTTTGTTGTTGTAAATTGTTGTTCTCTACCATCACACAACATATGTAGTTAACAAATTATCAACAACATTTGTCCTAACACGACAACCAAATTAGGAATGTGTTGTGAATGATAGGAATACATTTGAATTGACCAGATTTTCCGATTTATTTGAGCATATAGCTGCCCAGTGTTTGGTCAGATACGTGTCTTTTGCAATCCCTCCAACTCAAGTGTTTGAACTCACCATGCTTAACATTGACTGTCCCAGGAGAGCATGTTCAATCGTTGCACCAACAAATAAAATATTTTAAAGCCAAAACAAAATTTAAAAAAATAGGAAATTGAATCATGATAGATAAACAAAAAGCAAGTAGTGAAAGTGAGATCAAATTGAGTTAGGGATCCTCGTCATCGTCGACAATTTCCAACAAGGCCCAAAGCGGTGGGTTTTGTTGCGCAAGATAAGGGGAAAGAAAATATCAGAGTGGTTTAATTGAGAGATAATAATCATGGTGTTAAAAAATTAAATAACATAAATCTACAAGCTAGGGTTTGATTAAGGCAAGATTTTTCCAAAAAAAAAAAATTTAGGGGAAAAGTAGAATAGGAAGTGAGAAACATTTTAATCATTTTGGTTTTCCAATTTGCAGCCTTGAGGCCGAAAATGATGTCAACATCGGAGAAAAAAAAAGGAAAAGTTGAGAGCTTTTTGCTGGAGTTGAGAAAGAACAGAGAGAACAATGGGAAAATAGATTTAGATTGTTGGGTTTTGAGTACCAATAAATAGTCTAGATTCACTCTAAGCCCATACTTAAATTACAACCATTAAAATAATTAAAATAGGGTATAAAACAATTTACTACAAACTATACCTTCATACGCTTTGGTTCTAATATTTATAATTTCACCCATCCGAAATAAATTAAAATGAATGAATATTATATTTAGAATGAAAACTAAATTATAAAAATAATTTTGGTATGATAATTTGATTTTCATATGTATCCTTCCAAGAAATGGAAACTTAAAGTCACATAGTTCTTTTAGGAGAAAATGTAATTATTTGACAATTTTTAATTTTTGGGTAAAATATATTTTGTTCCCTCTAAAATTTTGCAAAAAATTGATACTAGTCCTCCAACAAAAAAATATCTTACTTTAATCCTTTTAATTTGAAAATACTTCACTTTTATTCCTTAAAGTGATTATAATTAACATTTAAAATTTTAATGATGGTTATAAATAGTCGCAAAATACAGTTTGAGGATCAAAATTAGATTAATTTCAAATTAGAGGGATAAAAATAAGAAATTTTTTTTGGAGGACTAAAATCTAACTTGAGAAATTTTAGTGAAACCATGAACTTATTCTACCCTTATTTTTTTTCTTACCAGCACAAGAGAAACATAAGGTTTCGTGTGTCTATATATATATCAAATTAAATTATTAAAGATGCAATTCACGCTCTTATCCTTTTAGTTCATTTGATATTGTAATCATAAGTGACAAAAAGTACAATTAGGTTACATCAACATATATATGTTAAACACATGTCAGCTTGTTATCATGAAGCGTTTGTTAAATATTTATCAAAAGATCGATAAAGGATGGAAATCACACAATTTTGATACTTAAAATATCCAACTTGTTCAATGAAATTTGAGAGAATAAATCACACGATTACAATATTTAAAAGAGACTAAAAGTGCAATTACACTTCATTTTTTTAAATATAAGCTTTTCCCTGTAAACACGATTTTTGGGATCCACTACTAATATATTTGAACCACGTTGAAACCATGATACCATGACGGTTTTTCAACCACATGAAAAGAATAACTTTAAGACTAGCTAATACAATTTTTTAACGTGATCCATCAAGTTTCCAAACATGCTAGTGACCTTTGTTTTTATAAATGTATGAAGATTATTGTATGTGCTAATTGTGATTGTGATGGTGAGCTATGGCTAAAGGAGTAAAGGTGCGGACGTACGGAAAAGACTTGCAGAAAGTTTGATGTCCCTCTCATGGTTGTTAGGGGCTACCTTCTTTAGTGAACAGGTAGAACAAAAGCAAATCCTTTCGTTTAGTATTAACTGTTAAGAACGCAGATTTGAAAACTACTGTTCTTGGCCTCCTTGGAGGAAACGTTCATCTACCCATAAATACCGCGGTGGGTTTTTAAGAGTAGGTATGGTATGTAGACATTTTTGTTTTGCGTGGTACACTCAGAATGAGAGAATATAAAATGTGTCAAATTATTCGACTGCACCTTATAGTTCACTGCATGCATGTATGTTGAATTTTTAAATTAAATTTGATTAGAATGATAGTATAAATAACTCTTATATTGTTATTCATTTAAAATGATTTTTAATTATTTGACGCAAGAAATATTTATACTACTAATATGTGAAAATAAATATATTTTAAATTAGGATTTTTTTTTGGATTTATTCTTTAACAAAATCACTCTCTCTCTCTCTCTCTATATATATAGACGTAGCTAGGACCTTGAGTTAGTAGAAAAATTATAAAAAATAAAACTAGAGGGTTCAAACATTTAAATATAAAATAAATAAATACTAAAATATATGATTTTGCTTATCATTTTTTGTCAAAAAAATTGTTAATTTTAAAAAATGAAGAGGTGCACCTTCTAGGCATAGTGTAGGTTTGCTATATATATATATATATATATATATATATATATATATATATATATATATAATGGTGGATCGGACCTAGTTGTTGGAGTAATTGTTGCCACAAGAATATTTTATTTGTATATTATAATAAAAAAAATTCCCCCACCGAAAAATAAGTATGATCCTCATCATAAGATATTTTTTACAAAAGGAATTAAAAATAAAAATAAAAAAGAGAATAAATTATACTAATTTTAATAGTATATCCTTTTAATTTTTATTGCTCTAGTTCCACTGATAGACATCCACGTAAAGCTTAATTATTTTAGATTTCTTCTATTATGATACAGTATATTTTGTAAAACATTATGATATTTTAATTTTATAAAAATACTATAAAAAAATTTGGATCCGCCAATATATTTATATATATATATATATAAGTGCTTGCAGTATAATTAATCGAATTCCCAATTATGTTATTATTAGTTGCGAAATTTTATAATTAGGTCTCCGACGATACATATAACTGCAATTCAAATTAAAATGTTATCAGAGGACTGTTTAATTTAAGAATTAAATATATTTTATTGTTTATAAATTAATAAATTTTGTTTTTGAGTTTTAAATATACTTTGTTTGTTTGTTGAGTTCCAATAAAATAAAAAAAGATTTTGATTCTTATTATTTCATTTAAGTCATTTTAATATTTTATTTTTATTTTAGTTCTTATAATATTTTATTCATTTTGTGTATCAGCCATTTTTTTTGGGAGGCTTATATTAGTCTCTTAATTTGAAAAATATTTGGTAGGACTAATATCAATTGATATACATATCGGCTTTTTGATAGAACATAGGTAATTTTTAAAATTAATTAGCATTTGGGAGTAATTTTTAAAAAAAATTATCAAATGGTAATAAGTGGTAACAACTGTTACGACTTTTAAATGTCACCACTTTTATTTTTTTATTTTTTTAACTGAAGTCATAAAAAAATTTATGACTTCAATTTTTTCTTGTCGTTTATGATTTTAAAGTCGTAACTTAGTTTAATTTGTTTTCTATTTATAATTTTTTTTTAATATATGTGTTACGATTTTAAAGTTTTTTTTTTGTTTAATTTCATTTCTTTTAGTTTTTAAATAATTTTTATTTGAAAATTTCTTCAATTTTTTTTAAAATTTTATGTATTTTTTAAAATTATAAAAATTAGTTTAATTTAATTATTTAA
>PYAF01004402.1:1781170-1816429 GCA_007407185.1 Glycine tomentella | reverse complement strand
GAATCATTTATGCTCTTTATTTTCATTTTTATCAATTTCTACATTGTTAACTTGTTCATTCAACGAGTAATTACCTATATATTTAGATTTATTTTTATCTGTTTTGATAAATTTATCTAGAGCCCTTTTTTGTGATTCAATTAAAATATAAATTCTTTTTTTAAAGTTTTGAATAGCCAAATTCAAATTTTTGAGTTGACATTTTGAAATATAGCAACTAATGTATAAAAAATAAATAAAAATTATAAATCAAGACTATGAAAAAATGTTAGAACAATAAAAACTTATTGTCAACTTGCAAATTGATTGTTTTATATACTTGTTTGAGTTGAGATACTTCACTGTAATACTCTCTGTTCGGAAACTAATAAATGTAAAACAAAAATATTTTAGAATTTCAAGAAATTATACAAAAATAATACCATAATTGAATTATAAAAAATATAATCGTATTTCAAAAAGTGAAAAATTAAAGAGCATAAATGATTCAAATGATTTAGTCAAATGGATAGAAGAATTATTAAAATAACATGTGTAATACCTTACATGTGAATCGGAACATGAATAGCTAAGCCAAGCCACAAATCAAAAATAAAACAAGGAATATTGAGAGAAAAAATCAATAAGCGTACTTAATTAAATGAAAATAAAGGAAGGAATAATCAAAGAGCCACCGAGAGTACAAATGAAAATGAAAGTGATATTTAAGCTGATTTGAGAGATAATAGAAAGTAACTTTTGAATTACTTTCGATAATTAGAGAAAATAAGAAAAAATATTTTAGATTAATTTTAATGAAAATTGATACATTGATATTGAGATACTTTTGATATAGTCAATAAAAAAACAGAATAATTCATGAAAATCAATGAGTAATTAATTTTATGTCAAAGCTAAACAATAAAATTATGGGTCTTACAGAAAATTAAAACTATATTTATTATGTATTATTTTTATGGGTATTATAAAAAAATGAGTCTTATAATTATTAATAATTTTTTAGGCCTAATTTTTTTGAAGACATAAAACAAGAGCTTTAGTTGCTTTATCTTTGGGTCCGGATACACTATTTATATTAATAAATTGTTTTTTATAAATACAAAATATATGTGTAGATTTAACTTATTTAAAAAAAATCACTTATTTTGAATATTTTTAAAATTTAAGTCATCATTTTGTAAAAAAAAAAAGTTAATTCAGTCTCCAAATTTAATATTTACCGAAGACCATTCTAATAATTTACATGTTGGCCTAACAACCCTACTGATCTTTTTATTGTAACATATATCGTTTTTGCAGTGATAATAGTGAGTTGGAAATTTCTTGATGAATAAAACGAAACACAAGGGCCTATAAATGGGAAAGCAAAGAGCTAGTTGGATAATCTAGATGCCAATGATTTTGTCCAAATCCAATCGTATCGGTCTAGTGGGGTCATTGATTATGATTTTGTTTGGAGTCAAGACAAAAGGTTAAAAGAGTAAGATTATGATCAAATCATCAACTTGTCTCCAGTTCTTGACCCCCAAAAATGAAATGGGTTTAGTGGAAAAATAACAAATGGTTTCCTTCAAAAACATGTAAAACCAGCCGGCAGTGTGATGAATTTATGATGCTTCTCTCACGTCACCGCATAGATTGATATATACAAAAAGGTGAAGCCTTTTTAACGTTTAATGTGAATCGACTCAGTATATGATCTTATCATTAAGGGTTTCCTTCGGAAGAAGTCAATGACACACGAAAAAAAGTCATCAGGGTTTAATTAGGTCCACGACTATAATCTTCTTCTTTTTTGGTACAGCTACACTCTCTCAAACCTTCTCTAAATTTCCTTTTAGTCAGATATATAATTATTTGTATGAAATGTCACTTTACACTCTTAATATTAAGTATAATTAATAAATTTAACATGCATAATAATTTGTGATTTAATAATCATATAAAAATTTTATATTATATCAATATATTTTAGATTATATTCTAATTATTTATATATTTTTACTCAACAATTCAAACTTTTATGATTATAAATCTAGATTTAAATATTTATTATTTTTATTCTTCAAAATAAAATTTATTTTTCTCAAATAATTATTTGCATAAGAGACAATTTTACTTAAAACATAATTGGACATTAAAAATGAGTGTTTCTTTTAATAGAAATGAAAAAATAATTTCCCACTAGTTAATTAAACTTAACCCCTTTGAGTTAATAAAAATAAATAGTTACATTATTTATGCAATAACTTTTAATTACATCACCCTGTAAAAAAAATCTTTTAACATCACAATTTTTTTTCTAGCTATCTTTCTTTTTTACATTACTCATTTTATCTAACACTTCTCTCTTTTCTCTTCCTCAAAATTAAATCTTAGATGAGGTAAAATAAGTCTAATTAGTCATCACTTCACTTTATTCTCATATATATAAGCGTTGGTTGAGTGCGTTAAAGACATTTGATTCGGTCAATCTTCAAGCATATATATAATATTTGTTTATGCGTTATTTCACAAATCACAATTTTCACATGAACTTATTTACTCATAGACGTCACAAATCACAAAAGTTTTTTTCTGTTGGAAATTTCAGATCATTACCGATAAATATATCCGTTTGAAATTACCGACAAACAACAAAAATTCATTGGTTGAAATTTCTTATGACCATTTTTCTGATGGATTTATGTTCGTTGGAAATTTCAATTTATCGACGGATTTTTTAAGTTAGCGACACATGCAGTCCGTCAGAAAACACTTTTTTTTTTTGTAACGCATGCATAGCACAAAACTGTTTGCAGATACTAACCACAGTACCACGAGAACAGGCACGCTCAGCTAAGAAACAGGGAAAGGATCACACATGTTTGCACTTTGATGTTTGAGGTATATGCAATCTTCAATTCCTCATATATGCCTATCTATCTATCCTAATTGTGGAGAGGCACATAGCAGATTCGCAGTAAGAGAGGGAACCGTTCCCTAACGACAAAAGAGAAGAAAGTGAAGTCTAATTCAAGTTAGTCTATGAGACTAAATAAGAAGAAGAACGAACAAAGCCTATGTACTATTAACATTCAAATTCAAAAGATTCTTATTTAAAGTTAAGAGATAATGTATAACAAAAAGATCCTTCAAACACTCAATGCACATCTACACCCTGAGAGTATGCCAGAAATGTCAATGGAATATTTACACTTTATCAATGATATGGCGGCCAAAAGTGTATTAGAACCTAATATATCAATTGTTGTTTGGCCTATAGGATCACTGCTATTAGATCACTGACAGATATCTAAACTTATGAATTTTATGCTTAATATGTTCAATTCTCAAGACAAAAAGATGTATTGAAGATTCGCATCAACTAGTAATATGATAGCTAAAATACTGCACACATAAATATGAAGTAGTTTTCGTCACTTGAATATTCTTAGGGTTGAGTTGATCCAAATCTAAATTCTAAGAATTTCACTTAACACCTTAGCAAAACAAATTCTGTCTTTCATTTTTTTTTTTATCAAGGTTTGAAATTGCAAAATAAATCTACAAATCGGATTGCCATATTAGGAGTTTTGAAGTCTTCACAACTGCGTTGTGACCTCATGTAATTACCGTTGCATCTGTCACGTTTATCTATAGACTATAGTTTTTCATGATATCAAAATATTTGAAGACTTCCCAATTGGATGATTTCAACCTTACTTTATTATATTGGTTGCCACAATTATTAAAAGGACATAGATGACAATTGGAGAAAACAAGGGCAGGCCATGGCGCTATCTAGCTACATGTATGAGGAAGCGAAAAGAAAAGGGTAAACAACAGACCCCACTTGAGTTTGCATCTTCAATGACTTAGCTAGCTAGCTTCTATAGAGCTCGAAAACGAAGGATTTCCTTCATTAATTCTCCCGTGTCCCCTCCCTGCAACCAGTCTCTATCATTATAATTCTTCTAACACAATATTCAATTTCAATGCTCCTATCATTTACTATATCACTCTACAGTAGCATCCCCCCAACCTCCAAAACCGTGCGGAATTTATAGCTCTATATGCATACATTTGTACTATTTGCGAGGGAAATTCTTACCTCACATGGTGGAATAAATTTTTCCCCCCTTCTTGGGAGCATCTCAATCTAGCTATTAAATTGAATGATTGTGGGATCTACATAATAAATAAAATTTAAGGGAATCCAAAAGTTGTAAGTTGTATGTGGGGAAGAAAATCCTTCCTTGGAAAGATTTTCTCTTACCCGATTTTTAATGCGTGCTTGCTTATAAAAACTGATTAAAGAGCATTAAATACATTGTATTGCATGTTTCTAATTACTAAAAAAATAAATACTTTTTTATTGTTAATATAATAAATAATATTTTATGATTATTTACAATTTTTTTTTCTTTTCTTAGCTAATTAAAACACATGAATACACGTTAGAAATTCTTTCTATTTTGTTTTTTTCCCTTTAATTTGGACTCGCTAACTACAGATATCGGGGAATATTCAGCATTTAAGGTGACTTAAGTAATGGATCATTGATAAGCAATGTCCTTACATTATTGGTTAAAAAAATATTTATTATATATTCATAGATAAACATAAAAAGGATGAACAGTACAATTTTCTATTTCTCAATAAAAAGGTTTTTATTTTAAATTCTTTAATCAATGTCCGACACTAATTAATATTTGTCACAAGTAATATGATGATCTGATATGCGGATATATGTCAATTATTTTCAACCGTTTCAGGACAGTATGCCTTAGCTCCGCATCTTTCTGCAGCTACGAGCTAACAATAACTTGGGAATTGAAAACTTTGTACTTATATATCTATATACAAGAGCACAAAGACGACCTTGTTTTCTCTTCATGCTTTCCTTATCTATATCATTTTATGTATATGTTAAGATAACTATATATAAAAATTTATTCCAATGGCTAACCCCAATTTTACCTACTGCTGACGTTTATATACATAATAGGTAATTATGTATGTATTTGTCATATAATCATGCTATATCTATCTAATCTACCTCTCTCGAAGAGAAGCAAATATTCCGATTAATATTCATGGTGATGGCGATGTTCTGGTTCCAGAATTACCCTTTCTATCCAATCCATGTTATTATTCAAGTTTATATATTTCATTAATTGGAAAACGAGAAGAAGAAAAAACTTTATTCTAGGAAAGGGAAGAAAGGTTAACACTAGCAAGCAACCAGACTAGGGATTCTATAACCATCATATTTAACTATACATCGATCCTATAACTGTCAACAATTGGTTTACCCAGTCAAATGGAATATTAATTAATTCCACCATGAAACTTCTTAACATGTTTCTGCAAATCAATTCTGCTTAATTGATTCTCCAAACCTTCTTATTCTATAATCAATCCACAAAAGTATAGGCTTTTTGTTGATTTGCTTTATTTTGGTTGAATTAAATCATATTATGATTATGAGAGGAGGAACAAGAAGTAAAAAATGCAAAGAGAAAATTAACAACTAGACAAGCATACACATACATACCTGGGTATATGAGATTGCAGGGGTGCATAGGAGATGCAAAAGAAGTGCAAAATAAGATATTGACGCGGCTCAATCAAACTACATGGCTGGATTTGTCATAATAGCCATGTATTCAAATTGAGGCACGCCAATACCTTAATTTGTCATGTGCTAATTCGTATAATATAGCACTTCCCCATCACCTCAATCCATCTTAACTTCTTCTTCAATTCCTTTTGATCTCTTCATGAGAGTGTGGATAGCTGCATCTTTCTTTCTCCCTTCTAAGATCTCTCTAGCTTGTATTTTGCAAATTAAGACACACATCAATTTGCAGCCAGTGGGGAAGCAAAATAAAGTGGAAAACAACATCATCATCAAAAACCAAACCGGCTATGCTACTGCTAATGTAGTGTTGCGTTGTGCGACTCCACTGTTTGTTTGACTAAAGACCACTTTTCCATCTTCCACGATTGCCAATATTAATTAATTTAATTTTCCTCCCCTCCTCAATTTCAAAAAACTATTACTTATTTTTCTTAAAAAAATAAGTGTGATTTTAAATTATTTTACATATATTATAAGAAAAATTAATAAATAAATAAATAAATAATATCAATATTAAATTCAAAAACTAAAGTGAAACCGTGTTTCAAGTCTATACCTACCTCTAGTGGCTTTGCGTCCACGTACTCGTTTATCAAAATTTCCAAACTACCTTGCAAGTCGGAACAAAATATTGCCTCGAATCAATTCAGAAGCTGAGGGTATTTGTGAAATTTCACCTGCATGGATGCCTTCAATGAGGCGAAATACAAGGTCCTGACTGGGGTCATGGCGGAGACTCAATTTCCATTTACCTTGCTCCCCAGTACATATATGCATATTTGTCATATATAGTTACACTTATTTATATAATAAAATTATTTAACAAAGTATAAAATTTTATTTTTCTTGCATAAGTTATCTTATTTCATTTTTTATTTTTATTATTTTTAATTAATTTCTCTTTTATTGATATGCATTATTATATTAATATACAATTTCTCTATTTATTAAGTCGTTATGGATTACACCAACCATATATTCTTGACCACTGACGGCAGGATAATGCTTTCTAACACTTGCAGAATACAAAATAGGGTCGTGTTATGAAAATAATATTTGTATGATAGTTTATTTTTAAATTTTATTTATAACTTTATGTAATGCAACACACATTTATTTTATGCAGTCATTATCTTTCTTATTCTTTTAAATAATTATCCTTGTAGGATTCCTAAGGTGTAGTTGGCTTTATTTTTCATTTATATATTTTTATTATATAAAAAAACATAACGTTTTTTTTCAATTTTTAAGAACTTACAAAACAAGAAAAATTAAAAAAGAAACTAACGTGCTTTTAAAGCATCTGAATTTATTATGCCTACTTGCTTCTTCTCTGGGCCCTACTAATTCATTTTAATGCCCTATCCCCAATTTCATTCAAATTAAACCTCGAACTTGGGCCACTCGAGTTCAAGTTACCACTTATTGAAAATACGCAACCCATCCTATATTGTTCCCAACTCTATTGGGGGAGAAATTTCTGAATCATGCTATCAGGGAGCCAAAACATCTTTAAGACAATTACCAATGTCTAAATTATGTCAAATTTTATATGCATAATCTAATTATTATGATAATATCACTTTATATAGAACATAATTACATATCTACTTTTTGAAAAAGTTATTAGATTGTCATTTTATTAAAATCGACATTTAGTGTCATTTTAATCGTGTTTATATGTTTGGCCTAAATTTTCGTTTCAAAATTATCTTAAATTGGAGTAATGTTTATGTAAGCTTTTTTATTTCTATTTTTTAGCTTAAGAAAGATGTCTCCAAAGAAAATATAAAGAGAGCAAGGAGAGAGAATGAGATCAGGAAGAGACGGGAGAAAGAGAGTTGAGAGTAAGAAGAAATAGAGAGATAGAGCTCGGAGAAAAAAAAAATCAAAAGAAATATTTGATCTTTTAGTTTTTTGGTTTATTTGATTCTTTATTTTTTTAAAAACTTAATTTGATTATTTATTTTATTTTTACTTAGTTTTATCTTTTATCTTTTGAAAAGTTTATTTTAGTTACTTATCTTATTTTTTTTAGATTAATCCTTCGGATTGACAATGTTAATTATTTAATTTTGTCAAACATGAAGTGGAGGGAGAGGGAAGAAAACTAAACAAAAAAAATCATTTTTAAATAATTAATAATGTTAATCTTCAATAGACTAAAATATCAAATTTTAAAAAATAAGATAATGAGTAAATAAATTTTAAAAAAAAGATAAATAACTAAAATAACAAAATAAAAATAAAAGATCAAATTGAACTTTTAACAAAATGAAGGTCCAAACTGAATAAAAAAATGAGATAAAAAATTAAATATAGATCATTTAGGAAGAAGAAAACTTTTTTTACAGTACCTATACATAATTTTTTAAAAAATATATTTATTTTCTTTTTATCAAAACTACATTTTAAAAATAAAAAAAAAAGTTTAGTTCAATTTCTCGTTTTGGAGTAGAAGAAACATTCAAAACAATGTTGGGTAAATAAAATCCTTACTGTCATAATATATATCACATGGTCGCCGAAATTGTGGAGACCCGCAATTTGCTGAAAAATCTTTTAAACAGAGTCACAAATATTTGGGGTGGCACCTACCCACCTAATGTGCAGATTATCCGTCCCTTACTACGTCTTCAGTTGTTGTGGATGCAGATAGCTTCTTTGTTTGACTGTGTGAACCTCCCGAGAGGTCAATATCTATCTATCTCTTCTATGCTTGACAAAGTTTAATTTTTGTGCTTGTGTTCTTCATAACATTAATTACTCATGGTTTCTTCTCACTTAAGGATTCCAATTCCCTTAATTGGGTCGTAATACTATCTTGTCATTCTTCACCCGTAACTTTGGACGAGTAATTGCATAATCGACTTCATGAAAAATCCACTATTACAAAAAAGTTATTTAATATTAGTTAAAAAAAAAAGGTCATTTAACATTAATTTTAAAACCAGACACTTTCAACCTCAATTTAAGATCGATATGAAAAACATATTTTTATATCAATTATTCCTAAAACCAATGTAAGAAATGTGTCAAAATTTTGTAAATATGTCTTTTTCACATATTCTTTCCAAAAACACTTATTATATAGTTTAATTACATAATTGATATAGAGTGTCATATCTTTATTTTTTTTCTCTACAATTTTAAAAGACACATTAAAAGTTTAAATGAAAATTATGATACTTTTAACCGTGAAACAAACCACACAAGCTTAACAAATGCATGGTGACTGATACCAAAGTATAATAAGTGGTATCATAGGTAAGAAATACAAAATTTTATGGATTTTAAAAAAATTGTTACTTGTTCAAACATCATATATTTTGAATCAATTAATCACCCATGATCAAAACTAAATTCATCATTAGAAATGAAAATAAAACTTTTTAAGGGACAAAAATATAATACACTACATTGAATTAAAATATGGTACAAATAGAATAATAAATAAGAGCTACAAAAGCATAAAGAATAGATTCAAGGAAAAAGAGTTCTCCACAAAAGAACCACACTAAAATGCAATGTCAGGATTTCGTCTGACTTAAAAGTAATAAAAATGCAATATCACATGATCATACAGTTAGTTCTTAGAGGAGGTGCACCATCACAAAATTCAATTATTCCTCTACCAATCAAGTTTCCCTGATAACCAAAAGAACTAATATGTTGTTAATATAGGGAAAACTAAGTCAAAAATTTAAAGTTCACTAACACAATATTAAAAGTTATAAAAACAAGCAAAAACATACAGGTGGAGAAATTAAGATCAGAAATATTTCCTTATCGGAAAAAATCAGAAATATTTATATTTAAAATCCCAAATTTTATAATAAGAACTAATAGGCTAACATCAGTACAATAATTTTGAAAATTTGTTTCTGTTTCTAAGGCCCACATATGTCCACGTTAACAACAGAAAGTTCTAATGAATACATGTCTTGGAAAGATCAAGCTACACGGTCAAAGAAACATGTCATTAATATTCAGAAACAACCAAATAGACGTGTTTATGGAAGTTAACAAAAAAATGCCATGAGCTAAAATATACTTTTTTATAATTTGGGCTAAAATATATATTTTATCTTCTATCTTTTTAATAAATTCATTTTGGTCTAAAATAAATATTTTAAAAGATAAAAGACCAAAATGAGTTTTAGTTAAAAAAATTAATAATCATGTATAAAAACAAATACACGAAAGAATTTTCAATTTCTACATATAGAAACATAAATACACTAATAAAAAAAATAGTTTTTTACAATGCACTTTTTGCGACGGTCGCTTAAAAATTGTCGCGGTGACAATTTTGTAAATATGAAGTTTTTCAACGAAGACGATTTTTGTAAAATCGTCTTAGAAACTGTTATTTCACATCAGTTTCGCAAAAATTATCTTAAAAGGTTGTCATTCTAAGACGATTTTGTAAAAATCATCTTAAAAGTGAGTCTGTTTTAATAGTGTTTTAATAGTGAGTGTGTAAAAATCAAAGATGTTTTGATTTATTTGAATGGTCATGTTTCAATTATCTCTCAGAAGAGTATTCTTTGGAGTATAGAACAAACAAAATGGAGATGCATATAGGGGTTGTACAACCTAAAGAACGAGCATTAATCATAGATGATCTTATTGCCACTAGGGGTGTTCATGATTATGTATTATGTAGTACGAAGGTGCAACAAATGAGGGTGGTAGAGGACCAAGTACTTGGGATACCTTCACCCATAAATGTGTGTGTGTGTGTGTGTGGTTCCCTTCCATTGTTTTTTCTCCAAAATTGATACAATTGTTAATATACAAATTGACATGCAAATAAGATAAAGGACAAAGATAGTGGAGATGTAGCATTGATTCATATCATTGCTACAAGGTATTGCTGATTCAAAGCTTTTGTTTCTTCTAAAGTAATTTATCAATTATATTATCCTTACTAATTAAAAGTACTGAATAATAAATTAAAACTCATCAATTATTTGCATGATAAAATATGAATTGGAAATTTTTTTTCTAATTTTCTTATCACGATCATGACTAACACTTTTATTAATGATTACCACTAGCTTGTATCATGTTGTAAAAAAAAACTAAAGAGTATCATGAAATTTGTAAGTATGACCAAATCAAAGCATGACCAAATCAGAGCAAAGAGTCACCCAGGGGCACCACTGGAATGGACGGATTAGAAGTCAATGTCATTTACTCAATGTGTAAGTATACAAATGTAACTCAATCCTCAATGTTTAGTTAAATAAATAATGAGGATATAAAGTAAACAACTACTATTAGGAACTATGTTGGTGTTTGTTTACTTTGTAATCTTATCCTTTACTTGTTTTTAAATCATTTGTGCAATATAGGTTGTGAATGAGACCTTGAGAGTGGCAAACATAATTGGTGGGATATTTAGGAGAGCAACAACAAACATCAACATAAAAGGTAATCACCAAAAAGGCTATTGTAAAATATATAGCCCTGTTAGACAATGTACATTTCAATTTCAACAAAGTATGAATGTTTCACTTCACTTGTAAAATTATGTATCCTATTATTGTGCAGCGTAGAGACTAGAGAGGAGTGCAGACCATCTATAGCAATATGAAAATTAAGAGCACGACAGATAGGGAAGGGAGAAAAGGAAGTTAAGTGTAAATATATAATAGTAATTTTAATTTTAATTATTTGATTTTATGAAAGTTACTAGTTTTTCAAAGTGAAAATATTGATGGCATTCATCAATTGTTTCCAAATATAAGTATTTTATTTTAAAATAATTAATTTATAAATAATAAACTCTACTTTTCTAAGATGATTCTTTAAAAAATCATCTTAGAAATTGGATTTTCTTAGACGATTCCTCACAACTTTATTAGAATCTCAATTTTTTATTTTTTATTTTTAAAAAAAGACATTCTAAGATGGTTCTCTGAAAATTGTCTTAGAAAGTGAAATTTCTAAGACACTTCTATGAAAAATCGTCTTAGAAGCATCCTTCTTTTTTTTCAAAAAATAATTTCTAAGACGGTTCTAAGACTTTCCATGATGATGGTTTTAAATATGGTTGAAAACCGTTGTAAAAAACTCATCAAAATCGTTGTGGAAAATGATTTTTTTAGCTGTGATATATACATATATATATATATACATTTCTATTTAACCCATGTAAATATTAGGTTCTTACAAGTTTTCACTATTTTACAAAGTTAACAGAAAAAATGGCATTGGTTAAATAAACATCAAAGGGCAAATCAACATCATCACAATCACACACCAATTGCAAGAAAACTGTCTAAAATAAAATAAAATTACTATTGCATGGTATTTACTTACTTGAGAAAGTCCCATAATGTTGTAACTCTGACCTAGATCACTCATCTTCTTTACCTATAGAATAAGATGGAAACAAAAACTTATGCAAAAGCAAATTATGATTAAACTATTGGAACAAAAAATCAACAAACAAATTCACCACCTTCTCATAGGAAATAGATGTTTGCATGGACAAAGTAAATAAATGGTTTCTAAATTTTCAAACACCAAACATCAGCAACATGGAAACACAACATTCAAGAATCACTTGTTGTAATAGAGGCTTAGTCCAAGAATCCCAGGATCTATTTCCAATTTCTCTATAGATAGATCCAGTACATATAACATTAAGGATTTATTATTATCTTCAATGAAATATTCTTTCAGGGTAAAAGAAGTCAGTAAAATATCTAGTCTTCCGATTATTAAAGAACAAAGGTGATAACATTTGTTAAATTTATATATATATATATATATAATTATTTTTAGATATATTCCAAAATATTTTTCACAACTTCCTCTACCCATAACATATAGGAACCAAGATTACTATTTATTAGGCCCTTGGATTATGATTTAGGATAAGGACTTATGACCAAATGGTAAATACTACTCAAACAAATGTAATAAATATCAAGAAATTCAGCAAAAACGTACAAGCAGTATCCTGGTGAACCATACCACTTGCTTAGTTCCTTAATAAGTAATGGTGTTAGATGGATTTATTTACATCCATAATAGCTCAAATTAAAAACTTATTTGTGTGTGAAGGGGACGAAAATAAAGGCTCTCTCTACCAACTGTAAGTAATCTCTAGCTATTTTATAATCTATATTCTCTATGAATTGGTTTAGACCATTTGGTGCTAGCTATTCTACTACTTCTATATGTCACAAACCTACCTCTAGTCACCACTTCTAACTGTTGCGGTGACAATTAAAACATGAATAGTTTCTTTCTCAATTATTTAATTACTTCAATTCATTTTATATCCTATTTTATAATAATTTTACACAAACTTGGTGTCTATGTATACATAATGAACTAATGATAATTAATGAATTGAAATAAATGGTCTTGGTTTATTAGGACAAATGTAACATGTTATAATTTTGTTTAGAGATACTGCATCCCTGCAAATCCATGCTACTTAAAAAGAAGTGGGCATGACAAGTAAAAACATAATACCAATACATAGAGGGTGTCAACTCATAGTCTTACAAGTTGCTCACTAAAATTAAAATGTTCTCACTTTTGACATGGCCTTATAAGAGCCTGTTTGGATACTACAACAAGATATATTAGACAGAAGGCAACATCAAGAACAATGAGAAAACAATAAGTTTTTAAGTGAAATCAAGTGGAGTTACCCAAATAAAAAAAAAACTAAAAAATGAGTCAACCAAATCAAAATAACAAATTAGATCAATCTACCTCATCTTACTCATCATCATTTACTTTAGTCTTTGACTTGTCAGACTCATCTTCCTCTGAATTATTTCCTTCCTAACACATCAAAATAACAAGTTCAATACATTATAAACAATTATATACACTATGAGTAAGAAGTAAAAAAGTACATACAGTAAAAAGTATTAACCAACTTCTTATTGTAAGCCAAAATAGTTTTCTCGTACTCTTGTTTCTTCTTCTCAGCAGTAGCAACGAAGGGGACATTTTTTGAAACATTAAACTAACGCAAACTAGGTCATAGAAAAACTAGAATACTAAATATGATTCGTTAAATTAAATCATATACAACCACACACAAAAAATTATCATTAAACTATTTCCCAAAATCATAATACTCATAGCATCAGATAGTGATTTCCATTTGTCACCACCAGCTTTACCGACCTAAAATATTTTTCAGCGAAATGCAGATGAGAATAAACAAAAATAGCATCAAAATTTCAAGTGGAGAGAAAAATAAAAAGGCGAAATCACTCATAACAACAATGGATTTGTTGTTAGGATGCTCTTTCTTGAACTGCTTTCTGAACTCGAACCTAAACATAAACAATCACAAAAATCTCAATCTCAAGAACACACACAAAAAAAAAGATTCAATAACAAAACGAAACGAAAATCTGACATGAAAACGAAGAAAACACTAGGAGGTCTCTTCTGCTTATTAGGGTCCTTAGCAACTTTCCTCGATTGCTTCCTCCTAGCGCCCTTGCGCTTCAACCTGAATGATGCATCGAAAAATGAAAACAAAAACGCAAAAACATTAAGCGACCTTGACAAAGCGAAAAACTAAGAATATTGATTCACGAAAAAACAAATCAATATTCGAAAAAAAAATATTATTAATTTTTAGATATGAGAAAGGCTTCATTGTCGAATTCAATGCAAAACACCAAATCAAAAAAACTAGATCTCATAATTATCTGCAAGTCTTCTGATCTCTTTCGCCTATGACCAAATTACAAACAACTTATATACAATCTGAAATTGACAAAGTGGTAAACGACGCCACTTTGATTGGTTACCTTGGCGACAGTAGTTTTTATGCGCTCGTGCTTCACCAACTGCAACACCATGGTTCTAAATAAATGAGAACCAAAGAATCAACATCTTTATAAATCAAAAAAGAATGATCTGAAAGTATTAACTTTTAACTAACCTGAGGATGGGCATTCGATGACCGGTGGTCAGCGGCGAAGTAGGAGGAGCGTTTGGGGCCGAGGAACTGGCCGAGGGGCGTTTGGCTTCTCCCTCGAAGACACAATTTTGTGGAGTGCTAGCCTCCTGTAGTTTAGGTTCCAAACCTGGGCCTTCTCTCTTCCATTTCTCTCCCTTTTATTTTGTTTTGGGTAGGGGCGAAGAAAACGAAAAAACACCATAATGTTAAAATCGATTTTTATTAAAATCGATGTTAACTGATAAACCGTAACATCGTTTTTCAAAAAACTGATGTTAATTTTATAAAAACTGATATTAACATTTTATTATCAGTATTGATTTTTCAAAAATTGATGTTAACATTCCGCTATCAACATCGATTTCTTAAAAATCAATATTGATAATGGCATTTTATTTTAAAAAAATATCATTGTGTATTTTGTAACAACAATATTTGTCAAAATTGATATTAATTGAGCGACGTTGAATCCCTTTTTTTAGTAGTGATCTATTTATACTGATAATGTGTAGTGATTAAAAAACAATGAGTTTTATTGTTTCTTCTAATTGATTTTCTAATAGTACCCTTCAACTTTAATTATTAGTCAAAGAGCTTTGATTCTGAACTTGGATGTCACATTGTTTTTGAATTTTTTTCATGTTAACTTGTGAATCCAACTATTTATAAGTCAATTGCGTATTATCAACCCAAAGAAGAAGACAAATATAATCCTACTGTCTTTTAGATACATTGGAGAAAGAAATGAAACTCTGGAGCAATAACATTGCAACAGAGGATGAATAAAATATTTATTTTTTAACACATATAAAGTCCTTGTAATATAACGAATTCTTAATTGATTTATGTAATTAAAAAGTTATTAAACCAATTTCAATATATACAACGGTTTCCTATTTAGTCCATACTATCATGACGTTGTTTTTATCTGTGTTAACTCTATACGTGTATGATAATTTGCCTTCCAAAAAAAAAAAACCGTATACAACAATTTGATCCTTATATGTATAGCAAATGCATATTTTTTTTGTTGATGATTGCCCGAACTCTCTATTTCTCTATCTATCTCTATGCTAGTTTGGAACCGAGGACTAGAAGGTTGAAATTTATAATTCAAACCATCAAATTTCTCGTGAAACATGCTATAGCATATTCATAATTTATTCTTTATACATATAGCACATTATTAATTTGGTACCTATAGTTAAAATAATATTAAATTAATCTCTATAAGTGCAACTGTTATCTATTTAGTTCCCATAGACCATTGGCATGCCATGTTCAGGTGTTGTCTCTGACAATTATACATGAAATGTTAACCTTTACATGGAATTTGATCCTCACCATTGACCTCATGATTTCTCCCTCTCCAAACCGTTTTCAAACCATTTTTAAATAAAGTTATTGAGTCACACAATGTCAAATAGTGCAATATGGCATAAATACGCCTGGTCCAAGCATAAAGCTGGACAAGTTCTTACTTTAGACCACATTTAAAAAAAAAAACTTGTTTACTACTGGTACTTTTAATTTTTGTATGGCTCCTATTTTTTTATTACCCTCTCTCACTTAAAAATTGATTAGTCTACAGTTTTATTTAATTTGTCAACATCAACTAAAAGATTTTAAAATGAATTAGTCATTTACTTTGACTAAATAGATTGTCTCTCAATATATCAATTCTCATCAAATATAAAATTAATTAGTCATTAATTTTAATAAGGTAGATTGTCTTTTAATATACTAATTCTCATCAATCAAACTTAAGTAGTATTTTTAAGGCCTCATCTCACAATTTACTTTAGGCATAAAGATATGTTGGGCTGGTCCTAGACATAAATGGACATTTTATATAACTGTTAGTTATTTTAATATTTTAAATATTTTTTATGAAGTAAATATTTGCTACATATGCTTGACATCTGAGCTTAAATATTATATTGTAAGCCTTAAATATTATCTTTGCTAAGTACTAGGTTATTTTCATCCATCATACTCGAAAAAACATTTAATGTGCTGATTGGTTGGAAATGATGGGATCCTATTCTGCTGGTATTTGTTTTAGGGACCTTGATCCTTCACCTAGCGTGGGCCCTTTCCTCTTTGCTAATGTAGTAATGCTGCAGGTGTGACTTTCCTAAGAGTTTGAAAATTTAGTTGTATTTTTTCTTTGATTTTTTTAAGTAGTTGGCGATGATGGTGATAAAAAATAAATAAATAACTAACAAAACCCCCTAAAATTACAATCTCGGATAAACTACCCCCAAGTATCAACACTTTTTTTATCTTTGACTTTGCTTATTTGTCAATCACCTTAAAAAATGTATTGTAAAACTTAAATGTCTTTTTAGTGTTAAGATAAGCAAGTTTTGATTTAGTCTTTATAAAAAAAATTCTTTGATTTTCATCTCTAAATGAAATTATTTTTGTTCCTTATTTTTATATGATACATTGCTCATGTGTTAAATCAAAGATTAAGTAATCATTCCAATTAATAATCATTAGTGTATGTGATACTACGTCAACATGTGATGCTTAAAAAAAAAAGGTAAATAGTCATTTTCGTCATTAAATGTGTAAAACACTAACAAATTCGTCCTTAAAAGATGAAAATTCAAATTTTAGTCTTCGAAAGTGAAAAAATACAACAAATTCATTCATCTGTTAACTTTCATCCAATATCTTTAATGAAAGAGCTTACATGACACAAAGGGGTGAAAATATCACAAAAATTATTGCCAACATGACTATTGAATAGATTGGACCAAAATATAAGTAAGTTACCATTGGACAAAAATGTCAGTAAGTTGTCATTAGACCAAAATGTGAGTAATTTTTTTTGGACCAAAATGTCAGTACATTTCCATTGGACCAAAATGTCAATAATTTTTTTTGGACCAAATGTCAGTAAGTTTCCATTGAACTAATTTGTCATACCCCAAATTTCGTTTCATTTAAAGATAAAATATAATTTAATCTTCATCTTTCCTTTTTTTTTCGTTGCAATCATAATATTACAATAAACACTTAAAAAGGGGGAAAACAAACATACGTTAGAACACACATAATAATAAACATAATATTAATTAATAAGCATAATTTGTCTGTCGTTATGAAATTTCTAATGTGACAGTACTTTACTCAAAATATGATACTCAAACTAAAATGCACAACACTTAAGTTAATCCGTACAAAAAATGAAACTCAACTTGATTTTATCACTACCTAATACTATCATAATAAAAAATTTCCAAAATAAACATTCTACCAATGTATAAAAATAAACATTGTAACAGTGTATCAATTATTACAAATTTATCCAAATTATAATAATTAGTCATAATCTACTATAAACAAAACACAAGCATATTTCATATTTCACTTCTTTGAATCCTGATGGTGGGGCAGTCCTGATGTGGGTATGAAGCTCGTGTAATTCGGTTGGTTCATCTTATGAGATGGTACATTGGGAATATGATTCGAGTTGGTGCTGAAGACCTAACTGGAGGTGGTTTAAACACAGTAGTTGGCAGTGATGGAGGTATGAAACTTGTTTCCTACAACAATTATAAATATTGATTAGTTATGCATAACATAATTTAACAATAACTAATCAATTATATGTAAAAAGTCACTCAAAACATTAAGAGTTGGAGCACTTAGAGTGGTAGTTGGAGTTGGAGCTGGAACACTTTTAGCCTTAAGAGTTGGAGTACTTTCAAAATTAGTTGGAGGTTGTTCAACTTGTAGAGTAAATTAAGAACAGTCAATCTCATCCTACAAATATGTAACATCTAACATAAAATAACTTGTAAGCAACAATAAAAATAATTAATCAAATTTAAAAAAATATGTTACTGGTGTTGTTGTAGTTGCATTTAAGTTACAATGTTAAAGTAATTATACTTATTAATCAATATTATGTTTATTATTATGTTTGTTCTAACTTATGTTTGCTTTCCTATTTTTTTAAGTGTTATATTGTAATGTTATGCTTGCAATGATAAAAAAAAAGGAGAAATGAAGATTAAATTATATTTTATTCTTAAATGAAACGAAATTTGAGATCTGACAAATTAGTCCAATGAAAATGTATTGTCATTTTGGTCCAATGAAAAATTATTGATATTTTGATCCAATAGAAACATACTCTCATTTTGGTCCAAAAAAAAATTACTGACATTTTGGTCAAATGAAAAATTACTGACATTTTGGTCCAATGATAATTTACTGACATTTTAATCCAATAGTAACTTACTGACATTTTGATCTAATCTATTCAACAGTCATATTGACAATCATTTTTGTGACATTTTCATCTCTCTATGTTAAGTTTTTCATTAATAGTAACAAATGGATGAATTTGTCGCAACTTTTTCACTTTCGGAAACTAAAATTTAAATTTTCATTGTCTGGGACGAATTTGTCAGTTCTCTACACATTCAGGAACAAAAATGACTATTTACCCTTAAAAAAATAAAACTCTAAAATGAATACTATTTATTTATGGTCAAATAAATGTTAAAAATAGGCTTTGAAATGATGAAAATCAATGAAAAAATGTTTTACAATGACTAAGACCACAATTCATTAAAAGAAAAAATACCAAGATTCACTCATTTTATAAGGATCAAAACTACACTCATTTACTAAAGACCAAAAAAAATAATTTCAAAATTTAGAGAGATAAAAATTTACAAATATCAAAATTAAAACTCATTCATTTTATATAAATAAAAGATATTTAAACCTATGTTAAATTAACCTTATAAGATTGGTATATAGTTGTTTTTGTTTTCTTTAATTGTTTTCTTCTATTCCCAACAAGTTGGTAAAACCTCTTCACTCTTTTCTCAATCATGGGAGGCTTTTTGTTAAAATTGAAACTCAATCTTAATCTTATACTTAAAACTAATTATCATAAATCTTAATCGTACATTTGAATAAGAAAAATATTAGCAACCTGTTTAAAAAAACAAAATTTCAACTCAATTTTTCGTTGATTATATTTTTGATGAGATGAAGTGAAAGGTGAATGAACAGAGATTTTGTAATGAAATACACATAGACTTTATCATTAAAAAATGCATATTATTAGCATTGCCTTTTAAATATACGAATAATATCATTTCGTACAAAAAAAAATTACAATAAATTTTATTTTTAGTTTTCTCTATCACATTATTTATATTATCACACATTCTCTCTTTATTTTTTATTTCATTTATTTGTGTAAAATTTATCCCATAAATACCATTACTCCAAATAAATGTTGAAGCCGGTGATTTGTTGCTGTCAAATAATCATATTTTATGGAGAAGTCAATGCTTGTGTCTGATAGCATAGCACGCCAAACGGGACCTGTCTTGAGTATGGTGTTTCATAAAAATGTAAATTATAAATTATTTTAAAAAAGACTATAAATAATATAATTTTTTGTTTTTCAATAAAAATGTTTTTATTTAAGTTTACCAATACACAGCATCTCCAATGGTAGGTGTTTGGTGGGTTTCTAAAGATAAAAAATTATTTCTTAAAAGAAATTGTACATTAAAAAGTATTTAGGTGATATGAGAATTCATTCAAAAAAAATTTAGATTTTTAATATAATTTTTTTTCTAAAGTTTCTTATTTTTTAAACATTACTAATCAAAGAGATTTTTTGAAATTTCTTCTAATTTTTTGCATTGGAGCAAAATTTTATAAAAATTCTTATGAGTAACATAATAATATAAAAATCACAAAAAAATAAATAAAAACTTTAAAAAAAATCCATATAAGCAATCTTCACATTGAAAATGTTATAAGGTACTTGTTACATTTTTTTTATTAATTAATACCTTTGATTTTGAATCCTCATTTGTTTGCTATAGGTCTCTTGCTCGACTGTTCTTCGTTTCGAGGTTGGTTTTCGTTTGTTTTTATGGGCCCTGGGTCCATTAATCACAAGAAAATAAAAAAATATACTTTTTGTACCTAAGACATATATATATATATATATATATATATATATATATATATATTTCAGGGCAGATAATTTTAAAGTTTGACAGACTATTATCGAGGCAAAATTATTTTATAAATATTTAAAGTTGTTATATATTCAAAATTCAATCATGAGACTAATGGTTTTCATTTGTTTCTATGGGCCCTGGGTCACCAGAAAATAACAAAAATAGTTTTTTTGTACCGAAGACATATATACATATATTTCAGGGAAGATAATTTTAAAGTTTGACTGACTATTATCTATTCTCGACGCCAAAATCATTTTATAAATATTTAATGTAGTTATATATTCAAAATTCAATCATGATTCTAATGGTTAAAATAAAATAATTTCATATTCAGTGTTATGGAAATTAATTTAATCATTGATCTAATTGAGATATTAAGTAAATGGATCAGAAATTTAACATGTAAATCACTTATTGACCCAGTTGATTGGGTATATATATAAAAAATTTAAAAATATATACAATATATCTAACATAATAATTAATTCATATTTTGTATTCTAAAATTAAATTTATTGTCATGATCAAGATATAAAATATTATGCAATCATTTATTATTATAAATTACTACTATTTTGTTGGATATTATATTAAATTACTAAGAGAATTCTTATTTTTTAGGATTAAATATAAAAGTTATCAAATGAGCATAAACAAATATGCTGAAGATTTGTAAAATGCATAAATATTCATATTATAATCAAATACAATGATAATTAGTTATTATATATTGTTATTAAAATAACAAAAAGTATTATAAAATATATTAAATGTTATTCAATAATAAACTATTAACAATTTAATTTAGTATAGAAATTGGAGAAAAAAACTCAACGGGATCTAACAAGACCAACTCAATCTGGATCAATGAATTTGATCAAATCGAACTAAGTCGAATGCATTTTAAGTCCTTTACTTTAATTGGACTCTCCAGCAGGTCGAAGGGTTCAACCCATCGGACTGGTCCCGTTTCTATACCTATGCTCACACTTATCCATACATTTGATAAAACAAACTATTTGGTTCAAATAAATAAAATATGAGATGTGGACAAAAGATGTCATACCAATTTAACTTAAAGTGTAATAGAAATAGTTTTAATAAAATTTAAATATAACCAAAATATATATCTAAATTAATTTAAATCACATATTGATATAGTAATGTATGTTGTTGTTAAGAAATTAAAAAATAATATTTTTTTTCTCATTAGAATTAAAAACAGTATTAAGAGTTTTCTTGTTCAATCAACTGAGCAACACTCCTTTAAAAAAAATTAAATCCATTAAGAAAAGTCACAATAATTTTATTTAACAGGAATAAGATTATCTCTCTAAAAAAATACATTAATTTAAATAAAAAAAAAACTATATGGAAGAGAAGTTTAGAAACTACAAGAAACGAGGCAGGAAAGGATAAGAAGAGAAAATCAATGAAATTGATTTTGATTCTAAAAGACAAAATTATTATTATTATTATTATTTATTTTTAGTATTTTATTAATATTATTATTATGGACATGGTTTTGTCTATTTAAATATCTGTTTATTTTAATGCAGCATGCATTCTGAACAAGTGAAGTGTCCCTCAAAACCAGCATAGTTAGTTTTGTACTTTTGGGGACATTAGAGGCTTAGCTTCGTAGTTGGGTCCAAGAGGTTTCTTTTGGTCTTTCTTGCACTTCACATGTTTTTTTTTTTTTTTTTTTTGTAATGGTTTTGGGTGTGAGTGAGAGAGCATACTTCAACTATTGAGAACCGTTGACCTCCATGGCTGTGACAACACCTCTTGTCGTAGCAGGTTCTCAACTTTGGTGTCACAGTTTTAGAAGAACTGCTCTTACACTGAGTTGGGAAAAACAGCAGCTGAAGAGAGCACATAAATGTGGTGGGGATAAGAATACATGGAAGCCAGTGAAGATAGTGATGCGTGTGGTTGATCATCATCAAATGGATTATGATGTCCCCCATGGACTGCATAAGGATTTGGTCTCCCTTCCAAGTGGGTGTTAGCTTTTCTACATTTCACTTTCTTCAAAATGATTAATTTTAGTGCAGTGTTTAAGGAACCTTATTTTAAGTTTGTGCGCTTTGAATATCCATATTGGATTTAATATATTCCATTGTTGCTTGCTTTTTGGGGGTTTGATTTCAAATGGTTATTGGACTTTCACACTTTTTGTGACCTCTTGTGAGACCATGGTTGGGTACATACTAGTTCTTGATTGTGGCTAATGCTATTTTGTTATCGGTACTGGGCCAGGAATATAGTGTACACTTGGTTTGATTTGGAGTTGTATACCTTTATGCAAATGAACTTCTGATTTCAAATTAGGATTTTTCTTAACATTGTTTAGCTAAAGAGTGGATAAAGCAAAAAAAAAAAAAAAAAAATCCCTTTTGTTGCTTTTAGCATTCGTTGTTAAAGCCAAAAATAAACTGATGAAATGCAGGCAATGCGATGTAATTACATGGTGAAGGGACTAGCCACGGTCAGTATCAATGAAAGATTTGGAGTTTTGGATATTACTAGAGAATTAGAAAATTATGACGCAACTTTTATTTATTATACTTTTTGTTCATTTGAGGAAGGAACTTGTTGATGGGAAAATGTCATTATCAAATACAGATTAAGAATCTGAATACTTGTTAAAAATAGTTTTTGACACAACCATTCTGATGTTTAGATTTTTGGGCTTCCATTAACCTACTCTTATATTTCTCATTATTTTCATGTTCTTGAATGCTGGGAAGTATTGTTCAGAATTTAATGTGCATCTTGGGAAAAAGTTATGAACTTGTTTGATGAGCTATAATGTCATGTTCAGACTAGTTATAAACATTATTATTTGACTTTATGCATTCCCATTTGGCATTTTGTATGAGTTTTACTGGAAGATGTCACATTTTGAAACTTCTGTTTTTGTCACTAATTGTAGAGCCATTATCCATATCTGATATTGTGGCTGCTTCTGATGATCGTGCTAAAGTACGGATATCATATAAGGTATAATCATGTCATGATGAATGTGATGGTTGCCTCGGAGTGATCTGATATCAATGGTTCACTATTTGCTTGGATTACTGAATTAGGGGATACCGGGATCATACAGTGAGGATGCTGCACTCAAAGCTTATCCTAATTGTGACACAGTTTCATGTAATGACTTTGAAGAAGCTTTTAAGGTTGGATTTGACATAATCTATAATATACTTGAAGCTAATATTTGGATAAAACTGTAATAGTGCGTATATTAAAAAAATGTCCGACAGGCTGTTGAGATATGGTGGGCTGACAAAGTTATCCTTCCAATAGAAAATACATCTGGGGGAAGCATTCATCGGAACTATGATTTACTTCTTCGCCATAGGCTTCACATTGTTGGTGAGGTGCAATTGGCTACTAACCTCGCCCTTCTCGCTCTACCTGGCGTCAGAACTGAGTACCTAAAACGGGTTCTAAGTCATTCACAGGCAAGGCTTCATGTTGCTGGCACTTTTTTAGATGTGGTAGTGTAGATATGATATTTTTTATTTTTTTATATTGAAAACCAATTGTTGTGTGACATCAAATCCTATGCAACATAAGAAAGAAATCGATTACTTTATTCTTGTTTTAATTTTATATACCATTGGTCCACGCATGAATGCAACTGGGTTAAATCAATTAATTTTCAAAGTAATATTGAATTTTAAAGTTACAAATTGATTGAATTGTTCTCTTGAATGCTGTGTAACAGTTGCTCTACGCGTTAGTCAAACAATGAGGGGCATATAACAAGGTATTTCTCATTGCCTGTTTTGTTTGACATTGAGTCATTGACTAGTTTGGAGCAAGTAGACTGTAGAGTGTAGATCATTTAGTTTTCAACCTGCATTTGGATTTGTTTGTTTAAGCCTGGGCACCTTCCCTATATATAACTGAATCTATGAGTGGTATTGTATATAATATACCGAATGTTGTAGAATACCTGAATGTGTCCTAGACTACTAGTCACATTAGAGCCGTGAAACATTGAAAGGTTTTTGTTTGCAGGCATTTGAATTGAGTGATGATTTCCTGACTAAATTAGGTGTTGCCAGAGAAAACGTTGATGACACAGCTGGTGCTGCTCAGGTAATCTATCCTTATATCCTATGTGACTTCTGACTTTCTCTAAAGTAGAGAATAATTCTGTTGTTTTTCTTAATCTGTCCATGATATTAGATTATAGCTTCAAATGGTCTGTATGATGCCGGTGCGATTGCAAGCATTCGAGCTGCAGAAATCTATGGGCTTAATGTACTCGCAGAACAAATCCAAGTAAAATCCCTTACCAATCATCAAATTGTCAATTAGCTTGTTACTCATTACCCTTGATTTGATTGTCAACAAATATGCATTTGAGAGCTTAGTTTGTGCATGTTATATTACTTTGAATGCAAAGAAACTAGACAATGGTACCAGAAATTTGCAAATATGAATTTTAGCTTTGGTACAATCAGTGATAATTATAAAGTAGTGGTGATCTTGTTTAAGACTATAAATATAGTAAACATGGGAAATTCTTGGTGCTCCCAGAGCATGAAAATCTCTTGCTATGTACCATTGAGTGTGTCCTACCATTTATAACTTAAAAATGTAGTTGAAGTAGGAGAAGTGATGGTCCATATAGCTGAGAGTACACATTCTACAAGACAAAGGTATGGATCTCAAAATACTAGGGAAACTATTATGATATAAGAAAGTGTTGACCCTTAAATCAGGAGCGATCAATTGCATATACTCTTTCTTCTAGTGTAAATATAGTTGTTGACTAGAGGCAATATGTAACTCAACCTATGGCCTTTCTACATTGCCTCCATCTGTACCTTTCCTATAGTCTACAGATAATTCAGACCCTTTATTTTCTCTAATTGTTTTCAACATGTTGAAGAACAATTCCCCAAATGTTATGCTGTTAGCTGGAACCCCAAGAAAGGTTTTTGTCTATAACAGTAATAGATGCAAGACAGAAATATCTCAAATTTCCATTATTGTGGTATTTAGCTTATACCTCACCTGTTCTTTAGACGTTCAGAACCATTCTTTCTGAGGCTATCCAACTGTTTGAAGCTTTGAACCATTTCTTTGTACTCTTTGTCATTTGCTTCACTTCTGTCCAGGAATAATGTGGATGGTAGAGTGCTTAAATCCACTTTTGAATATCTTGCAACTGATCCCCTTTCTAATCATTTATTTATAATCCATGGTTCCAACAAATATGCTCTTTAAACCCTTTAAACTTTTTTTTACTGATAAGCTACATCAATATACTCTTATGGTGTATAAATTTTTTTTGAAGTTGAATTTTTTTCTTTCTAAAACTGGGTTTAAACTAATAAGGTGAAAATATTTAGTAATAAGTAAGTAACATCAATATAATCTTAAGCCAACTGCAACACATTTGCATGTTATTCCTTCCAAATTTTAATACAAGGATATGTGATAAAAAAATTAGTCAGTACAAAAATTACACATGTGAGTAAAAAAAGTGTATTAAAATTATATGCCTTTATATTACGATTTACTGTTAATAAGAAATGTGTGTGTTGGTTTAAATGTCTTGTACAGGATGATTCTGAAATTATCAGTCGTTATCTCGTGCTTGCAAGGGATCCAATAATTCCAAAGGCTGATAAGCCCTTTAAGGTAAAAGCTCCTTTTGATCTATGACCATTGTCTCATAACCATGCTACAAGATTCTCTAGAACCAATCATTCGTTATTTTCAGACAAGTATTGTGTTTACGCTGGATGAAGGACCTGGAGTACTGTTTAAGGCTTTGGCAGTATTTGCATTGAGGGACATAAATTTAACCAAGGTTCTCTCTGGAAAAACGTTTTCTTCTTGTTAATCTAGCTTTATATATGATGATTACATGAAAAATAACAATATTTATTTTGAAATCAGATTGAAAGCCGACCACAAAGAAATCGGCCATTAAGAGTTGTTGATGACTCTAACACCGGAACTGCCAAGTGAGTTAGCTTTTTGCCTTTTTGTAACGAAGCACCATAATTGGCCACTGTCTTTCATATCATATTGCTGCATGCCTTGTCTGGTTCAAGATAGTTTGTCTTTAATTGCTTCAGTGTTCAAACATGTCTAATTTTTCACTCTTCTCCTAAATTGTTTTCTATTGTGTACGTTCTATTACTTTTTCTCTTCTATTCCTATGCTAAATAATTTAGGGTAAAGTGACTCTTAGATATCTGAAACACTGTATTTTCCTTACATGCTGATGCAAACATTAAAATAACCTGTTCTATTTTTTATTTTTTTTTATTTAGGTATTTCGATTACCTTTTCTATATTGATTTTGAGGCGTCTATGACTGAGCCCCGAGCACAAACTGCTTTAGGACATCTACAGGTATGTTCTTTGACTTATTTTATGATTTGAACTACAATATGTCTTTTGATTCTTCTCTTAGATTTTATCTCCTCTTAGGAGATCATTTTTTTTCAATTTTTTTAGGAGTCCAGCAAGCCTGTGTAGAGTAGCCCTCTCATATTTTTAGATTCTAGCATGCTAACACGATAAAAATTTGCTAACAATTAATATCAAGGAGCAAGCCTTGGTTAGAACTTCTACAATCTACTGTGCTCATAGAGTTTTATTTCTAGAGCTTTAAGTCCTTGACTTAGATGCCTGGGTATGTAATCACAGCTCAATTTGACCCCTCTGCATCACCTTAACCACATCATTGTTGGTATAGCATGATAAAATGGGACAAATTTGCATACAAAAATAGCAATGACTATTGCCAGAAGCACTTCCTGCAAGCCATGAATGTGGCCTTCTTTAGTTTTCTCACTTGCAAAATGTTTCATCTGAATGCTGTCCATATACAAGACATTTCACTTGAAGATCCACAAAGCACCAAGTCAAGATATTATGTTGAACTAATAAAATACTGCATCTTTATTAAGCTTGTTTATTTAATATTAAATGGCTAATGCGGCTGATCCTTTAATTTTGGGTAAATTGGCCTGTGGTTTATGTTTTGCTATGGCCCAGACAGTGGGCCTTGAAGAGTGCCAAAAGTTTCTGAGGTTTGTCTCCAATGGTGCTGTTATATCTATTAGGGTCCAATCACTATTTTAACTCAATATTTTTCATTACTACAGCAAATACTAATCTAAAATGCATATTACTCTAAGAAACTTTCTTCCTCAAGTTTTCTGTGCGGTGCAGTAACTTTTTTCCTTTTTAGGAAGCTGTAATAATTAATTAACCCTTCAACTTTCATGTCATGATTATCTAACACATCAAAAACCACTTTATGTCCCTACAGGAATTTGCCACATTTCTCCGGGTGCTGGGCTGCTATCCCATAGATACAACCATATAGTCTATAGGTAGCTATCTGCTTTTTTATTGGTCAATTTTCAATGAATACCATCATATTCAAGCCTGAAACTTTGAAGAGAATTTGCAGCTACCTTCATGTCCAAATAAAACAAGAGCTGTCAGATGGTCAATAATGTATTTACATTACATAATAGTTAGCCTTTTATTCATTTTGTTAGTTAGTTTTATAGATTGACACGTGTGACTATACTACCTCTCTTATACACATATATAAGAGAAGGCAGAAACTAGTATTGTAATTTTTCATTCAATCAATGTTCAGAACTTTCTCCTTTCTTCATTTCTTGAATCGTTTGAATTTATGACAACAATAGCTGATCCTGACCTTTCGACAGTGCCATTAGTTCATCTAAACTTCAATTTATCAAACGAATTTTGATGGTTACTGAAGATGGTATTCATGAAGGATAACAAGGTATGAGGTTTTAGCCAAATCTGTAGTTTTAAGCTTTCTTTCTATTACATTGTCAAACCTAACAAAAAAAGGAAAAGAATCCGCTAATGTATTTTTTCACTGAGATGTCATCATAATCATTAAGAACATGTTTGGTTCGCATCTCATGTCTTGATTTTTATCATCTTCCACCCACCAAGTTAGTGTGTTTTGGTTATATTCTGTTCATATATTGAAAATATTCTTATTCTAAGTGCCTTTAGTCAAATGTGTAGTTTTCATTCCATTACAAGTCAAACCAAACAGAAGAAACAAGAAAAAGCTGCTGATGCAGTGTTGCACTGTGAAGTCACCATAACGAATGAGAACATAATTGGTTCGCATATCATCTCATGTAATGCCATGTCTTTAAATTCTTATTGTGACATGTTCCTAGGCACAAGGTTGGCACGTGTTCTTGCTATATTCGATTCACATAACGAAATTAAAACTATTCTAATCCGAATTTTGCAAAGATTAAACGGAGGGGTTGTGACTTGTGACGTAAAAGTATAACAAGTACAAAAGTATTAATATTGGTTTCATTGTGTATTGTGTTCATGTGCACCAAATGAATAAAATATTAAAAAGTCGTGACATGTCATCATTGCAGAGACTTGAGCAAGTAGACAAATTAAATATGTGTATGTCTGGTTTACCATTGCAAACAGATGTTGGCAGCAATATTTTTTTTGTAAAAACATCTACATCCTTTTTTGTGCATTCAAAGTAACTTGGGAACCACATCTTTTACCCAAGAAAATTCACGTCCAAAGCCTCTTTGAGCAGAAGCTAGAACTAACTGCTTCAGCTTTGACGTGGAAAATATGTCCCGGATGACAAATCAAACACGCTATCAGTTTCCATTAATCCGTTTGGATTTTATCTTGAATTGAATGATAAATCAAACATGCTCTCTAATTAATCTTTCCTTTCGATTCATGGAAACTTAAGGGAAGGATTCATGGAAATTTAATCGTCTGATTGGTACGGTGGGGAGAGTGAAAAAGTAGATAACAAATAGAAGTTTAGATTGAAGGGAAAATGAAAGCAAATAAAAAACTTAAACTGGATTTTTGTTTTTCAGAATGTGATCCCTACTGTGATATTGTAGCAATTTTATCTTAATATTTTTCAATGAAAAGTTTAACTTTTTTTCCCATAATTTTGTTCTGACATCAATTCACCTCATTATTCCCTTAACAAAATCAGACATAAAGAAAGAACTTGCTCAGTTTGTATGACGTCATTGTGGACTTCATCGTGGAGATCTACGTGTTAAATTTGATTTGAACAAGTTGGATCCTACTGTAGCAGATGGGGAACAAATATCACAAGATCGAATAGTAAACATGCTCGTGACAGTCTAATCGGCTATGCGAATAGTTTTATATTTTATTTTTAATCTTGGATATTCCACAATCTAGAGTTAGAAATTAATTCCAACAAAGATTAGAGTATACTCAGAAGTTTGAATATTGAACTCTTAACCACGTACCTAAATGATACTGTTATTTGTTAATCGTGTCATACTGATTGCGAATAGTTATAGATAAAATCTTGCAAATAAAATAATCTTTGTTACTCTTAAAATCTTGCAAATAAATGATACTGTTATTTGTTACTCTTAAAACTAATATTATTGCAAACAAATATTGTACAAAAATGGGTTTATAAATAAAAGCTATGATTAAATTTTAAAGATTCCAAACATAGGGTAACATTGTTGATCTATTTGGGATAGACTAAGCTAAGCTGATATGTTTGAGGTGGACCAAGCTAACATTTTTAAGGTGAAATGTTAATATGAACTTAGCTTTGGGTAATGTTGACCGAAGTGCTTTCAACGTGTGTCAAGGTATGAGGTCTCCTAGTAATAGCGAACTCTTCAAAAGGCTAAAACTCTGAAAAATGGGGAAGTATTTATAATAGATATTTCACCACTTAATTAAATAAATAGATACTCTATTAGAGTGGTGAAATATAATAATTAAATGTCTAACTATTCTATTGATGTTTGGTGTATACATAAGGGTATTAGATGAGCTGGATTATCCGGCATAAGGCTTAGGGCCTCTTAAGATATATTACAGCTTTCAATGCACAAACATTGAGTTAATTTGTGTTTAGTTAGGGATGATAATAGAAAGTGTTTGGATAGTAAATCTTTATATTTATATTTTTTTAAATACTCATACTTATTTTATACGTATCGGTAATAACTTTAATTCATATCTCTTTGTCTATATATTATATTCACACTTGTTACCCATATTTTATTTATATAATTTTTTGGTATATACACTTTACTTATATATAAATTCAAAAAATAAATTAAATTATTAAATAAAAAAATAATATAAATAAATTAAAAATCCACTCTTAAAAATTACCAACACCTTATTCTGCAATCAACACATTTCAACTTAATAAAAATTTAATTAGCCTTTTAAAAAGTGTATAAGTTGGTAAGTATTAAATTAAATGGAAGAAATTTGTGTTATTCACATTGCATTATACAAAAAAGGCTCAAATATATATTACCGGCTAACAAAACATATTCCAATATTGCTAGTTACTAAGGGATAAGTGTCATTATCTAATCACAACAAACTATTGATCATAACATACTAAATTCCTTAAAAAAAAACTAATTTCAAAATTCAAAACAACTAGTTTATCACTAAATTCAAATATGCAATTGAATAAACCTCATCATCTTATACTTATCTTCAATAGTGTTCCGATTGAGTTTCCGTGAGTTGTGGCAAAGTTTCGGCAAGTTGTCTACTTGCCAAATGTTTCAACAAAGTTCCAGTGTCGGAGAAAGTACCTACAAAAAGAACTCTGACGATCAAGACAGTTGGGTCCGAGGTGTTTATGTATCTATGTATGGAATGATTAAAACGTACCTTGAGTTTTCTTTGGGTCTATATATACACATTCGACCTTGAGGATGTTACACTGACTAACTAATCCTCTAAGTTTCTTGCGTGATCGTGAGGAGCTAGTGGTCAACACTAGTCAAGTAACTGTCAAGTTCATGGATTGTATGGTACATAAGAACCACTAGCCGAGTAACTATCGAGTTCATAGGTTGTATGGTACATAAGTCCCCCAAGCTCTAAGTTCATTATGAATGATATTTTTTTATGTGTCGTCCGACCACGATGGGGACCTTGGTCTTTTGATCACGTGCCGAGTTCATGGGCGATACGATATATAAGCCAGCTAGACTCGTGTGATGGGTATTGTCAAGTTGAATAAATCGGGCAAATATGTTACGCGAGTTTAAGATGAATTTTAATTTTGCTTATATATTGTTGTTTTATACTAGGTGAATGTTTTCTTTGAAAAACTGAGGTTCAGATCCGGCCTCTTGAGAACTGCTTAAAAAACTGAGGTTTGGATTCG
The DNA here is from genome assembly GCA_007407185.1 of Glycine tomentella. Lineage (NCBI taxonomy): Eukaryota > Viridiplantae > Streptophyta > Magnoliopsida > Fabales > Fabaceae > Glycine > Glycine tomentella. The sequence continues at coordinate 1,784,588 of PYAF01004402.1, read as the reverse complement.
ACCTCTCAAGAAGTGCTTGAAAAAGCTGAGGTTCGAATCTGACATTTGGTCATTATTAACTAATCTCGACATATATTATAGACTAACAGATAACAAAATAGATGAACAAACATATAACTTAGGCAATGTATAGTGTAAAAGGAAAAATAATACATTACCCGAATTAACATATAACTTAGGCAATGTATAGATTTGGTCATCCTTTTACATGGATACTCAGGTGTGTCTTGTTAAAACCTCTTCAACAAAAATCCTTTTTATTTACAAGTGGGAAAAAATAATGAAGTAGGAAAAATAGTACATTACCCGAATTTAACTTTAGAATGCCTTAAGTGAGTTGCATTCTAGGTCCTAAGGATGCCCCTTCAGAACATATTTGGTTGCAGAAAGCAGACAATTCCTCCATTTGGATATATCCTGCCGCTCTGCTCTCAGTTCATCCAAATCTTTGGGTTACTTCCGACAGAGACTGTCGGTGAACGACCCAGGTTTTAGTGCTATGATCATGGAATACAGTGTAACAACAAAGTCAAGATCTCTAATTTTAACGAAGAAGATCGTGTATCTCTCCATGAATGACTTCCACAATTCGGCATTAGCTTGACACAGATTGACCAAAGCTACAGATGTTGTGTGAAGATAACGACTACTTGCATATTGCACTCTGAAACGTTGGGCTATGGTTGTGAATGAATCAATAGATCGCAAGGGTAAGCGTTTGTACAACGGTAGCGCTGGTCCCTTGAGGGAGGTGGGGAAGACCTTTTACAACATGTGGATATTGTTTACCTAAGTGGTAAATGCGTCTAGATGTTTCATTTGGATATGATATGCCATAATATCTTTCAATATTCAATGGCTTCCAGGTTATGAGCAGAAGTATGTCCATGTTGCCATCGACAAATGGTGCAAGTGAATGGCATCATTGTGGATATTGAGGGACCTAAGTCTAGAGTGGACTGGGTGTCCTCATGATTAATGTAGGAGGAGAACTAAGTAAGGTTTTCCTGGTTTCTCGTTTTGGCATGGGTGGGTGCTTGAAAGAATGGAGAGTGTGGTGGGGTTGGTGGGGGTGGATAATGGATGGCAAGCCTTGCTCTGAGGTTTGTGTTCTCCTCCCTTAAATGTCGCATGTTCGCTTTGTGCTTTTGCCTTGAGGCCTCTAAGTTGGCTTCAGTTTTCTTGCGTAATTGTTCCATCAGTGCTCTGATTTCCTGCATTACTAATGTCTCTGCCCGAGTGGAGCATGTAGACGACCTAGGATTGCCTCTCCTTGTTGCTACCATCTTATGGCCAAAGGAAAAAATTTCCTCGATCCCGCGGTAGGTGCCAAATGTTCCAACCGAGTTTTGATGAGCTGTAGTCAAGTTTCGGCTGAGTTGTGGTGAGCTATGACAAAGTTCTGACGAGTTGTCTACCTACCAAATGTTCTTAATGAGTTCCGGTGTAGGGGGAAATACCTGCAAAAAGGACTCTAACGATCAAGTCAATTGGGTATGAGGTGTTATGTATATGTGTATGGAATGATTAAAACTTACCTTGTTATATTTTCTTTGGGTCTACATATACATATTTGACATTGAGGAGATTACATTGACTAATTGATCCTCTAAGCATCATGCGTAATCATGGAGAACTAATGGTCCTCATTGGTCGAATAACTCCCAAATTTATGGATTGTACAATACAATTGGTATGAAAGTTAAAATAACACAACACAAGACTCATTGTGTTAAAATTTTATTATCATGTAATATTAATCACTAAATTAATAATTAGTAATATATATATATATATATATATATATAAAATACCTATATATAATAGGTGTGGGATGAGTACTTTATACTCATCCTCATTCTCATTCTGCACGTAAATATCCATTTTGTAACTATCCCAACAAGAGAGTATTTATCTTATTTATTTACATATATTTTTATGAATATCCGTATAATCTAAATACATTTTCTCATCCCTATGTTATCAAATCTAACTTTTTGCCTAACTTGAATTTAAAACATGGCTTGCTTAGTGGGTGTCGTAATGTCTTATTTCATTTGAGTCTTACTATGTGCGTCTTGAATACAAATTTTCAAAATCCATGTTCGAGGATTTCAAAACCTTTAAGCCGACTAGAAATTTTAATTTTAGTCAAAAGAACAACATTCTTCTCGACAACGTTGCCACCTCAAAGTTTCCTTAGATACAAGATAAGCATTAGAAACATACTTTTATTATTATTTTGTTTTATTAGTTACACACATTTTTTAATATTGTCTAAGACACTCTTATATATTAAAATTTTTTGAGTTTCACTATTTTGAGAATAAGACTCATCAAAACTGATTGATGATGTATATGCACTATAGATATGTCTTGATGCATCAACATTCAATTATTCGTCACCCTGTTATCATTCCTCTTATTAATCTGTTATTTTGTTGTGAAGTACATAATTTTATAAGGAAAAAGTAGGTAAAGGAGAGAATACTCTGTGGCTTGCTTCACGGAAAATGTCAAAATGATATCTTTGATGGCGAAAATCAGGGAATATCCACTAAAGGATAATCAGAACAAATTTGAACGTTTATAACCACTATGATATTTTCAGGATTATATGCACTCGAAATTCATGCCTTATTTCATACAATCAAATCACAAATCCCCACTCTACCCAATTTCAAATAAACACTTATAAAATAAAATAAAAAATAAGGAAACAATGTCAGAAATATAAGATTGTGAATTGAGTTGAATGTTTATCAAGTACAGTATTGTTTAATTGTTTTGGTTGATTATTATGAAAAGTTCTTATAATTCAAACCAATCAGACTTAATTTTTCTATGTTTATATGTACACTTTAACTTATTTATTTGGTCCACTTGTAACTTGCATACGATCATCTAGGCCCCAAGTTCTTCTTTTAAGCTATTTCTACTTCTTTTTGGGTATGTACTCCACGAAACAATCATTTGGAGTATTTTTATTATCATTGTTAATTCCATTTTTTTTGTTTTGAATTATTATTAAAAGGGATAAATTGTAATATTTGTTATAACTTTTGAATTGAAATTTTATTTAATTTCTAATTGAAGTTGTAAAATATATATTTATGATTTTAATTAATTTTTTTAAAAAATACAACTTTAAACTTGTAGGATTATTTTTTTTAACATAAAATATTTTACGACTTCAATTTTTTTTTTAAATTACAACTTTAAAATCGTAGAATTATTTTTTTTACAACTTTAAAGTAATTAAATTTTCTTATTTTTTATAAAAGCCATAAATAAGTATGCGAATCCTATTTTTTTGTATATTTTTTAAATTTTTTCGTAGGATTAATTCTTTTTTTTACATATTTTTAAAAAATTATAAATATTTTTTAATTTAATTATTTAATAAATAAATATATTT
>PYAF01004402.1:1767001-1781070 GCA_007407185.1 Glycine tomentella | reverse complement strand
AAAAATTAAAAACAATTTTGAAGTCGTGAAAAAAAAAATTAAAATGACTTTGAAGTAAAAAAAAAATTAACTACGTTGAAGATGTAAAAACAACAAAAATAATATTAACTTTAAAGTAGTAAATTAAAAAAAAACTGAAATTATAAAATATTTTACTACTCCATTTTAACAAAATAGAAGTCATAAAGTTAGTAACTTCTTTCAGTTTAAAAGTGATAATAAATATTATGAGTTATCCCTTTGATAATAATTCAAAATAAATCCTCAAAATGGTAATTAAAAAAAAATAACTCTAAATAATAGTTTGGCCATTTCTACTCTAGTAAGTCTTAGGTGCATAAGGCTACTATGATTGTATTTTATTTATTTATTGTCATCTAGGCTTGTGCTTCTGTAATCTAAGAGGCATTTGTTTTGGATCGGTATATACTTTTAACACAAGTCTAATAGGACTGCGGATTAGATTAAATGTGTATTAAGTATATAAGAAATGTTTCGTTCAAAGGATTTAAACCAATTACAATTACACTTTGTTCGATAGGGATGAAAGTATACATTTTCAGCTGGGAGTGGAATGAAAGAAGGCCGAAAGCGCAAACAGCTTTGTTTGAGAGCTAGGACGGGAAGGGAAGAAAAAATATTCAAGAGAAAGGGAAAGGAAAGAAAGGGAGGAAAATGAGAGAAGTTCTTTCTTCCTTGTTTGGGAGTTAAAAATATATTAAGAGAGGGAAAATTGAAAGTTAATAAGATACTTTTACAATTTTATCCTTGAATTGTGATTCAGTATTTTGTATTTTGATATTTTATTAACACTATTTGAGGTATGATAATAATTTTATTAACACTGGCTGGGGTAGGATAGTAATTTCGTAACTTTTCCTTCTAAAACTCCCCAAATTGGCGGAACAACAATTTTTAGGCTTTGGAGAATTTTAGAGAAGTTTTAAAAATCCTCAAATCCTTTCCCTAAAAAATTAAAACTCCCAAACAAGGAAATGTCTCTACCTAAACCTTTCTATTCTGTCCCTTCCCCTCTAAAATTCCTCTCCCAAACAAAGCCTAAGGAGTTAGGAGGGAAGGGGAAGGGAGGGGAAGGAAAGGGAGGAAAATAAGGAAAGTTCCTTTCTCCTTGTTTGGAGGTAAAAATATATTAAGAGAGAGAAATAGAAAGTTAATAAGAAATTTTTACAATTTTTTTCTTATTTAAAAAATTAATACATTATATATTTTACACTGACTAGGTAGGATAGTAATTTTATTAAAATTGACTGGTATAATAATAAGTTTAGTTACTTTTACTTCTAAAACCCCCCAAATAGGGGGGACAACAATTTTAAGGCTTTGGAGAATTTTAGAGGAGTTTTGAAAATCCTCAAATCCTTTCCCTCAAAAATTAAAACTCTCAAATAAGGAGATGTCTCTACATAAACCTTTCCCTTCCCTCCCTTCCCCTCCAAAATCTCTCTCTCAAACAAAGCCTAAGTTGTGAAAGTAGAGCAAAACCATGGGCTCACGCTGAAATGTTTAGCCCAAAAAAGGGTTAATAATTATTTTTATTTTTTTAAAAAGTGTTGACAAATTCATTTTAAAAAGATAAAATTCAAATTTTAGTATCCGAAAGTGAAAAAAGTTGGACAAATTCATTAATCAGTTAACTTTCGTCTATTACAATTAATGAAAGAGTCTACGTAAAATATTCATGGACGAATTTGTCAGTGCTATATACATTCAAGAACGAGAATGACTATTTACTCAAAATATAATTTAATTTTCATCTTCTTCCCACTTTTTTTAATAGTTGCATGTATAACATTACAATAAGCACTTAAAAAATAGGAAAGCAAACACATATTTTGCTTATTATAATTTTTAGAGCAATAGACAGATTACACTTATTATTATATTTATTCTAACTTATGTTTGACTTCCTATTTTTTTAAGTGTTTATTAAAATGTTATGTTTGTAACAATTAAAAAAGGGGAATATGAAAATTAAATTATATTTTGGATAAATAGTCATTTTTTGTCCTTGAAAATGTAAAGTGTTGATAAATTCGTCCCTATATGTGTCACTAGACTTTTTCATTAACGATAGACAGAATTTAACGAATGAATAAATTTGTCATATTTTTTTACTTTTGAGGACTAAAATTTAAATTTTCATCTTTTAAAAATAAATTTGTCCGCACTCTATATATTTAAGGACAAAAATCACTATTAAATCCCTAAAAAATTAGGTAAAAGTGCTCAGTAAAATTGTTTCGCGATTGAATTCTGATATTATCCCTTTCATAACATGCACAGTTGTGAAGTTGGTTTTTTTTAAAGAGAGTAATCAATAATACTTCTTACATTCATTATAGCTAGGCATGTAATTGATTATCTCTTCTTATAATCAATTATATTCCTGTTAATTTTTTTTTATAAAAAAAAGCTTTTGTAAGGAAAGAAAAAACATTAAGGTGAGAGGACAAAAGAGAAACATAATAGGTCATTTTAATTTAAATCTCTCATTTTTTTTTCAACTTTCTTTCATCTTCATTCAATAATTTCATTTTTCATTTTCGTTCATTTCTTTTTATTTCTCTCACCAAACACAATGTTAACCTTTCAATATTTTATACACTTTAATTTTTTAAGTATATTTTTTGTTAAACTTTTTATTTTATTTAAAAATATACTTATTTTAAAAAATAAACTTAAAAAAAAACTAGTTCTCTTCAAGAAATAAAATAAATACAGGCTAGTGTTTATTTATTTATTCATCTTACAGTATGTACGAGGGAATCAATCGTAATAACATTTTTTTTTATTGAAATCCGTACATGTCTCTGACGCTCTGGTCACACATAACTTAATACTATTCGTACCGACGGAATAAAATTAAGCAAAATATTAATCGGTACTTTTAGAGTATTGTTTAAAAAATTATTAAAATACATAAAATTGTAATATTTATGACTTATTTTTATATTTACTTATAATTTTTATAATATATATTCATTTTAATTTTTTAATTAATGTTATAACGATATTAGTTAACAAAGTCTAAAATTGATAATAACCGGTTAATATAATGAGAAAGCTAATGACATATTTTTTTAGTAAGAATGTAGAATAACGGATTTACAATTAACTTTCATTTCACCCTTAGAATATTCTCAAAACGTTTTATAAATATTCCTATATCTCTATGGAGCCCCACAAAAATACATATGCTAGTATACTTTAATACTTAAACCCTTGGTGTCACCCAAAGAATAAGAAAACAGAAAAGGCGCGGCCATTGAAATATCGACTAATATAACAATTGTATATTATAATATTCTTTTACACAAGGAAAAAATATAAAAACAGACGTTACTAAAGAGTAAATATTAGCAAAAGTAATTGGCACAACTAGATCCACATTTGAGTTTCGAATCAAAGTAAAGGGTTTCATCTCCTGCTTGAAAATAAAATTACAATAAAAATATCACTTTATTTTAAAATAAATCGAATAAAAGAAATTAATTAAATATCAAATAAAAGTCTTCATATATTTTTAGATTTTGCTAATTAGTGTACTTAAAACATTAATTAAAGAACAATACCAATTTTGCACATTCAAATATTTTTAAATTTTTTAAATTAACATCTTAAAAACACTTATTATAATATTGGTGATATCTTATTCCTGTACCTCCTATTTATAAAAAAAATGCTGAATGATGGTGATGCTTTCTACTTTTATGCTTTGTTCTTTCCCTAAAAACATTAGACAGATGCGGCGTGCCTATACCAAACTTTTTACTGCTGTAATGTTCCCGTGTATTCGTCCAGGTTCAGTGAGAATAATACACTAGCACCTTTCCCTCTTCTTTTTTTCTATTTTTCATTTTCCGATATTATGATTATTTAAGACCTAAGTCTCTTTCATAAGTGAGAGAAACAATGCAATAGATCGATCTTGATGGGACAAGTGCCAACAACCACTTTATGTCCGTGCTCATAAACTTGGCTGTGGCTTTTCCTTCCATCCACTTCCCTCATTGGTATGCTTCTCTCTTCTTCTTCATTTTTCTATAATCTATGATTCATGTGTGCAGATATGCTTCATCTTTAAACTTAAAGGAACTTTCCTTTTTTGGTTCTTATTATCTAACTAGTGCAAGGTACTATTTTTTTCATTAGTGCAAGGTACTAATTAATTAAGTTTGTGTTTAACTGAAATACTATGTTTTAAGCTGTTTTCTGCTCTCTTTTTCATAGCTGGAGAAAAAATGACAGACCTTTTCATCACAACACTTTAGACGTATTAGAACTACAAAGTTGCAAACTTTTATCTGTTGGTGTTGATGGGTGTAATTTAGATATTGTTCTTAGGAAGTGTTTTGATGGAAGAAATTAAATCTTGATTGATCTGTTGGTACGGCTTTGTTGTATAGCTTCTCTTGGTCCATTATAGTTTGCGGTGTTCCTCCAAGGTTTTGATCTCAATCCATTACAAACTAGACAACCTAATATCCGTTGCTTTCAGGTACTTTTTATATGCTACTTTTTTCTATGATTCTATGAATATTCTTTTCCATATGCTAAATCCATGCAATTGGATTGTGTGTTGTATATTAAATGGACCTCTCAAGGAAGGTCTTTTCTATTCCTTCGTCTGTGTGTGTATGCCAATGAAAAACGTTTTTCATTTTTTTTTTGTTCAAAATCATACACCAGGCATTCCTTCTAAACAATATTATTACCTTTTATTACTTTATTTGTTATGATCTGCGGCGAACTACACTAGATATATAATCTATGTAGGAAATAATGAAATAAAGCAGTAAATAAACCAAGAGATGGTCCCAGAATTTAAATGGCAGTTTTTAATTAAAAGATCCATCAACAATCAAACGGATAAGGAAGCATTTATTATCACTGGTGGGTTGTAGATTTTGCGTACGGAAACGCTATTGACTAATGTTTTTCAGGTTTAAAGTCTCCAAGACTGATTTATTATCATAAAATTAGACAATGTAAACTGAGCAGAACTTGTGTAGTTGAATATAATATGTTGAAGTATTGAAGCTCTTAACTTCGATAGATGGAAACTCCAAGCCCCCATTTCCAATTACTTTTGTGCCAAGTTTATATATATGTTATATGTTATACGTGAATCTTCAAAATTTCTAATGCTGGCAGTGGCAGCCTTATTGGCGGTGACATTTTACCTCCAATTAATAATTTTTCTTTTATATAATTAATCTAGTAATAAATTAAAACATGTACCTAACCGGTGGCAATAATATAATAGTTCATAATTTGGACTGTTTTCAACCATGAAAGGGATGTTTGCTTCTTAAAGAAGAAAATGGTTGCACTGGCATAATTTCTTAGTGCTTCAGAAAAAAAAATTAAAAACATGGGGAAATCAGCGTTAATGGCGTTTTTTTTAATTTTAGTAGGAATTTACATGTGGGTTTGTCATTTGTGCAGTGGAATGAAGATGTAACTCATTAGGGAACGGAAATGCCTTCATGATGGGCTTTAACCACAGGTACTGAGCCACTAGTACGTAATTTAATACAAAAGCCCTTTATCGTGCATGATATTGAGATTCAGCCATTTAGGCAGTTCTAAAATTAAAATAACTCATTTCATTAGCACGCTCTAAGGTTCTTATGTTACAACTTACAAATTACAAATAACAATAGCCCTTTATCGTTCATGTTGGTAGTCTGGTAAAATGGGGCAAATTTGCAAATAAAATTTGCAAGGACATGAACCTTAGAGCCATGAATGTGTTCTTCTGTAGTTTTTTCACTCGGAAAAAATGTTAAAATTGAATGCTGTCCTAATACTAGACATTTCAGCCGACTTAATAAAGATCAACAAAGCACCAAATATCTCAACGATGGGATTAAGGACCCTGCCACTCACAAAGAACATACTAAGCAACAGTTGAAAATGCATGTTGCTCATGCTCAAAACTATGAAGTTGCATGTAATGCAAGTATCAACCACTGCTTCACTTCTTATGCATTTTGGCATTGCTTCTTTCAGGTAAATAACTTGTTGGCGTGATGTGCATGGCTTAAATATGTTTCTGATTTTATAATATATAGGTTTTATGATATTAGTCTTTATAAAAAAAATTGTCTACTTTTGTTTCTTTGACACTTTGTTTTATGGTCTTAGTCTGTTCAGTTGTTTGCTGATGATGTGGCAATTGTGTATTGAAGAACAAACATCATGTTTCTTAAATAAGAGGGACTAAAATAAATATCATTTAAAGGCCTATATTAAATTTTTACAATTTTATAAGAACTAATAATGCCAAGAACTAAACCTTAAAATAGAATTTTATAGAGATCAAAACCAACAAAAAAGAGTTATAAGGACTAAAACCATAAAATGTTTATATTACAGGAACACAAACATATTTAAGCCAACTATGTATATGAGCTTTTAATTTTCTGGTGATTCATCTTTTGTGGACAACCTAACTTTATTTTACAATTTTGCTATATACACAGGCTGCGGCAGTATCTTATGCCAAACAAGTTGTAAAGCTGATGGATAGTTTGCTCATGGCAGGGAAGGCCGCAGTTGAAATGAATAAGGAGCTGAACACTCAGAAAATGGGAGCACCCTTGTTGCACAAAACTGTTATTATTTTCACAGATATGTTACTTTGACAGCACAGACCTCATTGGTGGCTTTTATATATTAAAGCTCCTCAAAGATGATGGTCATAATCAAATTAATTAATGCACCCTCTTTGTCAGGGACAAGGATCTTAAACCATCAAGTGACTTGATGCTGCTTCCTACACAAAAATTTGCTTCAACGAGGTCCTGAGTTCTTGTACACTACTGAAGAGAGTTCCCCTTTGATACTTCAAATTTTACACGGTTTTAATCATCTGCTGTTATAGCCTAAGTATGAGATCCTGAGTTCTTGTACTGCTGAAGAGAGTTTCCCTTGGACACTTCAAAATTTTACACTATTTTTATCGTTTCCTGTTATATCGTATGAGATCCTGAGTTCTTGTACTGCTGAAGAGAGTTTCCCTTGGCAACTTCAAAATTTGACATTATTTTAATCATGAGTTTAATGTTTATGTATTGAGAGAGTAAAACAATTTTACACTGCTGTTCAATCATAAATCACCGTTTGAATTATTCTAAGATAAAATCTTTTCAAAGTTAACAAATTTATCATACATTATGGGTTGTGATTGAACGAAGGTGTAAAACTTTTTACACTATTAATGCATAGGCTTTTTTCTCTTTAATCATTTCCTGTTATACCCTATGAGATCTGAGTTCTTGTACTGCTAAAGAGAGTTCCCCTTGGCAACTTCAAAATTTGACACTATTTTAATCATTTAATTTGCTGATTACAGCTTAAGTCTCTTTTTTTCATTCCATCAATGTAAAAGTACCGATGAGTTTTAGCTTTGCAGAAAAATGTAATAAATTGAAGTTTATGTGCTTGTAGTATGAGTAGATTATTAAGATGTGAGAAAGATTAATGAAGGTACGTTGAAATTCTTGCAAGTGTTTTAATTATATAATATTATGAGTCATGTAATTTCTGTATTATTCACTTCAAACATGATTCAATGTTATTTTATTGCTTTCTCTTTTTCTTTTACACGCACACATCAATAGATCTGTGGAAACTATCAATTTAAATTTTGAAAATAAAATAAAGAAGGATAATTATATTATGTTCATACTTTCAATGCACGAGCAATTGCTAGGTTATTGAGTACTTTTTGACTTATGGACGAGCTCACAATCAAGGGTGAGAAGCCACTAATATGCACTTTATCTGTTTTTAGAAAATGTCTCATTTTATGATTATATAAAGGAGGTCTCATGAAGAGTTGATGCATTTTAACGAGGAATACACAAGTGTGAGAAGTTATTTGAGTAGCGAAGAATCTCTTGTAAAGTGAGAAGTAATTATTTATCATTCCTTACGACTCTTTAAGTTGGGAGATATTAATTGGATTTGTATCTGGGGAAGATTATCTAGTATTCACGTACAAAACATGTAATATTTGTTAAGATAATGAATAGCCCATTGGACTATTTTCATGGACATAAGCAAGACATTATAATGCATTTAAGAAGGAAAGAAATTATGAATGCATATAAAAAAAATATTATAATTTTGGTTATGTTGGGTAAAATATTTTAGTTAATTTTTAATTTTATTAATTAAAAAATTTGTTTGACTGTTTGGTAAATAAGTTTTTTTTAATAGTTTCTTAGTAGCTTCTATCATTTTTTGAAATACTACTTGAAGTAGGATCTTTTAAAAAGTTAGCTTTAAGTTTTTAGTTTTTTATATTTTCTTCTATTTTTATCATCAATATATTTATCCAATTTTTTAGTTATAATTTTTAAATAAACCATGATTTTTTAATCATTTTATGCTTTTCAACTATTTCAATAGTTAATTTTATCGAACATTTATAATTTAATAAATTAGTTTTTCAATTTTTAACTTTCAACTACAAGTTAGCTTTCCAATTTTCAGCTAACTTTTCATTTAGTTTTACCCAACATAAGCTTTATAAACATATTATTTTTAGAGTCTAACTAATCAGTGTCCTTCATACATTAGTTAGAACATCTTTAGTAGTAGATCTTGAGTTTAAGATCTAATCTTTACTAGATCTTTTAATAACGAAGGTGAAAAGATCTCCAACATGAAGAATGAATTCTTATAGAAGAATATTGAAAATATGCATATTGTTAAAAAAATTAATTTTTTTCTTTTCTCTCTCATTGAAGAAAATAATAGAAAAGATATTGAGAGATTTTTAATCCTAGGTGACATATGGGTCCACCAAAAAGTGGTTTAAGATCTCAATTTGAAATTTATTACCAAAGATTTTTTTAAGAATTAAAAAAATATTTTTTTGAAGAAGATACTATTTCACCAATCGAGTCACATGTATCTAACCTATTGATACCTAACAATTTTCCACAAAGTGGTGATGAAGGGTATAACTTCTACAAATCTTTCTATTTTCCAATTCGATACGATCTATTCGTTTGTAAGCTATTTATTCGATCACAAACATTTCTGAAACACCTCTAACAAAAAAACATAAAAAAAAATCATGAATAAGACAAGTTTTTACCTCTCAATAAAAATATTTCTATTTTAAGTACATAAATTAATTAATTGAAAAAATCTTATAGACAAGGGAGTAAGTTTTAGAAATCCATCAACGTGTCAATAACTTGGCAGTGGAGAGAGATACACTAACACTCGTTTTGAGGCTACTGAAATGGATACAGCTCATGCATTTTGCATTAGATAACACTATTTCACAAACATCCATGAAAAGAGGTAGTAATCTTTCTGTTGAAGAAATCCTCTCTCTCCCCGCACCGACACAACATTACCTCATCTTATCTGGTTAGAGAAACCTCCAAATCCAAACCAAGTGTAAAGGAAAGTGTAGCCGTGTCAGCAAGTTACCACTTTGCACAAAGAAAAAAAATAAAAGCTAGTAGTTATTATTATTATTCAAACAAAAAGGAGAAGTTGTCAACTTCTTTAGTTTCGTTTCAAATACTTAAAAAAAGGTGAAACTGAAACGGAGGATCATTTTCCCATACTAGCTACATCTTAGATTAGAGTTAAGAGAGAGATTGGGAGAATGAGTTACTCCAGGATATTGAACTCTCTATTGTTAGTAGTGTTATTGGTGACATGGGCAAGTGGGGAGGACCCTTATAGATTCTACACTTGGAATGTCACCTATGGAGACATCTATCCTCTTGGGATTAAACAACAGGTACTTTGTTTTATTTTTCTTTTATGTATAATGTATTGTTCTCCTTGTTCTTCTTCACTTTTTGTTTTGCAAATGAATGTAATGAATATTTGGTCAATGAAATGGCAGGGAATATTGATAAACGGGCAGTTTCCAGGGCCACAGGTCGAATCTGTGACCAATGATAACTTGATCCTTCATGTTTTCAATAGTTTGGATGAACCTTTTCTTATCTCCTGGTTAGTTTCTTTTTGTGGTGACTTTCTTGCTGAGTTCAATATTATTTGAGTCCTGAATTAAATGTTAAACTAATGCTAACATGGTGTCATTGTTTTGTTTATAGGAATGGGGTGCAGCAGAGGAGGAATTCATGGCAGGATGGAGTGTATGGTACTAACTGTCCTATTCCACCAGGGAAGAACTTCACTTATGTTCTTCAAGTGAAGGATCAGATTGGTAGCTACTTCTACTTTCCTTCCCTTGCATTCCATAAGGCAGCAGGGGGTTATGGTGGATTCAAAATTGCTAGCCGCTCAGTGATTCCTGTGCCTTTTCCTCCTCCAGCAGGAGATTTCACCATATTGGCTGGAGACTGGTACAAGAGAAATCACACTGTAAGTACCTTGATTTGCATAGTTTCTGTTGGTCTTTTGTTGCATTTGTTGTAACAAGGTAACATTTGTTTTAACAAAAAAAAAAAAGGTTCACATCTCTTGGATGTATACAACTATTAGAGAAACAGGATGAAAAGAGAGACAAGTGATTGATATAATCGATTGATATAATCGGTGATGTGATCATATGACAAAAAGAGAAAGAAAAATGAGAGGTGTATAATAGATGGGGTTGCTCTTTCTGTATTTTATGGGGTTCGATGTGGAAATTAAATCTGTTTAAATACAAGTCACAAGTGCTTTTGAGGGCTTCTTTACTGGAAATAGAGTTTTTTTCCAAGAAAGAAGTTTTAAAAAATTCTCAAAAGCACTTCTATCTTGATACCCAAACAGGCTCTAAATTTTAGTGGAAAACATTGTAAGAAAAAAGACATATTCCTATGTTTGGTGTAACAATCAAAAGGAAATCTTTTTTCTTGGCCAATTGTTACAATTACAACCTGAAAGAAGGAAGTCATCTTCCAACCTAAACTATGAGTATATTTGTATTTATCTTGCAGGATCTGAGGGCCATTCTAGATGGGGGAAGTGATCTTCCTTTCCCTGATGGCCTTATCATCAATGGTCGTGGTTCCAATGCTTACACATTCACGGTAGATCAAGGTATAGTACAACAACTACAAGCATTGTGTTTACTTTAAAGCTGAAGCTATAATGGGGAATGCCAATTACAATGTACTACTTGCTTGTTGTGCAGGCAAGACTTACAGATTCCGGATATCCAACGTTGGGCTCACAACTTCCATCAATTTCAGAATCCAAGGGCATAAGATGCTGCTAGTTGAGGTGGAAGGAATCCATACTCTCCAAAATACTTATGATTCCCTTGACATTCATTTGGGGCAGAGTTACTCGGTGTTGGTAACTGCTGATCAACCACCACAAGACTATTATATAGTGGTCTCAACACGTTTCACCTCGCAAGTGTTGACTGCTACCTCCATTCTTCATTACAGTAACTCACCTACAAGTGTTTCTGGTCCTCCCCCAGGAGGTCCAACTACTCAAATTGATTGGTCTCTTGAACAAGCTCGCTCTCTCAGGTACCACTTTGATTCATATTCAAAAGTTAACTGATACATGTGGTGTCAGATGACAAAAATTCTTTCATACACATATGTACTCTCTCTAGCTTCACAAGTCACAACCAAATCATATTGATATTGTATTTGAAATGTAACTGTCTAATTCCAAAGAACTATATTAAGATGACAAGATTAAGCAAAATTGTAAAGTGTAAAAAAAATTATGTGATATTTTAAATATAACTTGTAAAGTGTTTAACTTATTATAGAAGTTAACTATTTGATCATACTTAACAATCTATAATTGGATTACAGTGTAAAAAACATTTATATTAATAGTGTATTTAAATCAAGTTCTTATTATTTTTATAAGAAAAAAATAAAAACCTCCAATATCTCATACTTACTACAAAATGTAATTAAACCAGGAGGAATCTGACAGCAAGTGGACCAAGGCCTAATCCACAAGGATCCTACCACTATGGTTTGATAAACACAACTCGTACAGTTAGACTTCAAAATTCTGCACCAATTATCAATGGCAAGCAGAGATATGCTGTCAATAGCGTTTCCTTCATCCCTGCTGATACACCGCTTAAACTGGCTGATTACTTCAACATCCCAGGAGTGTTCAACCTTGGAAGCATCCCAGAGAACCCTACTGGCAGTGGCGGTTACCTGCAGACTTCTGTCATGGCTGCCGATTTCCGAGGTTACGCGGAGATCGTGTTTGAGAATCCTGAAGACACTGTGCAGTCATGGCACGTTGATGGCCACCAATTCTATGTTGTTGGGTAAGTTCCTCCAACTCCATAGTAAAACATAGAGTTCATTAATTTTCTCTTGACAATAAAATGTTTCAGCTGCATGTGTGGACGTGTGGTGCTAATGAAGAGTTCTGTCACTTTTTTCCTCCTACATAGTAATGTCACATTTTTATGATGTCTATATTTTCAGAATGGATGGAGGCCAATGGTCAACTTCAAGCAGGTCAACTTACAATTTGAGAGACACAATCTCTCGTTGCACAGTTCAGGTATATGCATGCAGATAAATTATTTTGTTGTGGTTTTGATTCCTATAATTGTACCAACTTTTCGTTATAGTCCTTATATCTAAGCATTCTACGTTTTAAGCCGTATGCCTTTATTTTGTGGTAGTTTTACACTACCTACCACAACATTAACTATAGGGACTAAAACAAAAAATTGCTCATACAAAATTAAAACGAAGAATTTTAAGTATAGACAATAGATATTAAAATAAAAAGTTGAGGTAAAGATCAAATGATTAACTAAATTTTTGACTTAGAATTTAACATTTAAGTTTGTTGTGTGAAAAGAGTAATGATACACAAATTATTTTTTATTTTAAATACATCACCAACATCTCTTATTTTTTTCTATTTATTTTTCTTAGCACATCACAAAACTCCTATCATACTTATATATATTTTTCTTCTCTCCTTAAGTGTTGGATAGCATATTGGGTATTTATCAAACATTTTTCATGGTAAAATTGTGACTGAAAAATATGCATTTGTCTTGTGTTTTGATGTTATACTATACTTTCACAGGTGTATCCCAAGTCATGGACTGCAGCATACGTGCCTTTGGACAATGTGGGAATGTGGAATGTGAGATCAGAGAACTGGGCTCGTCAGTATTTAGGGCAACAATTTTATCTTCGTGTTTATTCCCCTGCCAATTCTTGGAGAGATGAGTACCCAATACCAAGTAATGCTTTGTTGTGTGGCAGGGCTATTGGCCATTGACTTCAGTCTTTTTATAAAGCCACAAAGGTTGAGATCTTTGTTCCACAAGAGTCATTCATTTCTACACAAAAGGGTTATGATAACTAGAACCAATTTCGTTTGCACCAGTCTATTATTAGCAATTTTATAACCAAATACGACTACTATGGGCAATAAAAAAAATTCATCTTCTCGAGTGTTAGAATATAACTATAGGTAACTGTTTTCTTGTTTTACCATTCAAAGCAACGACTTTGAATTTGTTGTCAGGCAAGAAATATGGGACAATGACGTTAAAAATATCGTTGTAATTGGGTTTCCTTCACTGTTGGAGTATTACTTGTTTTTATCATGTCTAAAATTTTTGCTGTAACATTAATGACTTTTTTCTACTGAAAAATAAGGATGTGTCCATTATAATTTATGCAGCTATTTTAAAACAAAATTCTGATAAAATATGTAATAAAATAAATTAAAATATTAAACGATGGGAAATGTTTTACGTTTATGAAAAAAGTTATTCGTATTTAATTAAAATTGAATCTAAAAGTACGAAAAGAGAAAATATTCAAAATTATAAACAATATATTATTGATTTTAAAAGAATATGAATCAAAGTTTGAAAAAAAAGAAAATTAAGAATAATATCTATTATTTAAAAATATAATATATTTTTTCTATAACTAGATGTAATCTATAAATTATTATACTTGATATCTTTTGCACTGTTCACATCAAGACAAAAGTGAATCATTTGTATTCTGTACCAATAAAATATTTATATCATATTATTTTAAAATCAATAATATATTGTTTATAATTTTGAATATTTTCTCTTT
>PYAF01004402.1:1728669-1766901 GCA_007407185.1 Glycine tomentella | reverse complement strand
TATTTTCTATTTAATTTTTTAAAATAAATAGTATTATAAAAAAATATTATATATAAAAATTGTTTCATTTCCTTATAAACAGTTCTTAAAAATAAGAAAAAAAAAAGTTTATCCTCACTTTTAAATTAAGGATATTTGTAGTCTAAAAATAATTAATTGAAGAAACATTATAGATTGGATCTTATAAAAATAAACAAACATCATTTCAAACATGGATTTATAAATAAGAACGAAAGGAGTAAATAATATTCTTATTATTTAGGTCATTAACGGTTTATTTGTATAAAAAAGGTCATTAATAGTTTATGATATACAATTTTCTATAGAGAAAATCACAACGACCTTCATTTAAGTATACTCTAATTACACATGTACTCGTTCCTTGTTCTTTTTTTTTTTTCACCCTACACAAGCCCCCTTATCTCTTGAATCCTCATTACACGAGTCTCCCCAATATTGTTAGTTTCGTTAACAGAATAGTGCATGTGATTAGCACATGATGTTTCAATTAATTTTTGTTTCCAAAATTTCGTACTCGTTAGGGATGACAATGAGTAGGATTTGAGTAGAATTCTATAATATCTGTATGCATATCTACATTTAAAGACAATACTTGTAATCAGGCTATACTCTGGTCGTTAACAATTTTAATCCACATTCATGTACATGTTGTGTACCTATAAACCCATACTCACATCCGCTACCCACACTTTACTTATATATTAATAATAAAAAAATCAACAAAAAATTAATTAAAATAATTATAATAAAAATTCATTATTAAATAATTCAAACATAACATCAAAAACACACATAATATTAAAAATAAACAAATATAATATTGATTGTCCAAACTCAAGTTATAAATAAACATAATTATAAAATAATCATTTAACATAATGATTATTAAAGTTAATCTTATAATCGTTTAACAAAAACTCTAATTAAAGATTTAGTATTTATCAATTTCTGACAATAATATTATAGAGATTAGAGACTTAAAGTATTAGTCATAAAAAATATACTTATTTTTTACAACAAATTATATATATACATATATGGTACGGATTGGATATTATAGTATTCATATCTACATCCATACCTGCATATATTTGCTTATATATCCATCCCATACTCAATCTTAATATTACATGTAATTATCTACCTCGCTTCCAAAGATTTTACAGATACCATAAAGTCTAAGTACACTTTATCATCCCTACCACCCCACCTTTGTGTGATTCCATTTGTTAGAAAATAAGAAGCAAAGGAAAAAGAGAAGGGAAAAAGCAATTATATATGCAATTAGGATGTTTCCAATAATCGTGTATCTTCAAGCTTTCGATCCAGTCCTGACACACACACTATACAATTCTTTCCCCTCCAGTTCTTCAAAGTGATTCCTAAATAATCTTTATAGTTATGATTTTTTTTCTTTCTGAAACACCCTAAAGAAATTATTCAAATAACGAGATAAGCACATTTGAAATTTAAGGGAAACAATTATCAACAAGAATTCAAGGCAACAGGAACAACATTTCTAACTTTAATTAATTTATATGAATGAGGAACAAAACAAATGCTCACAAAACCAAAAAGCTACGATCTTTGGTAGATCTTGCTCACCTGTGGGCAACAACCCCATCACGTTGCCCTCCGCACCACTTGTCGTTGTTGCCTTCCACCAGCAGCTCCCAAGTGGATGAGAATTGAAATCAGGGTCAGGTCTGTGTTGGTAATAGGGGAGAGACATTTTTGGATTTACAATAAAAGTTCATACGTTGAGTAATAGTGTTAGAGGAGGAGAGACCAAAGTAATAAAAAAGAAGAAGAAAAAGATACATATGTAATTTGAAAGTTAGTGTAATTTACTCTTTTCTACAATTAATAAAACTGTTTACATTTTAAGAATAGTAATTAATTATTTCCTAAAAATTCCTTCTCCATATTTATAATTGTCAACTTTCAAAGTTTTTGCTAGATTAGGTTAAATTAATTTTAAAAAGTTATCTTTTTGGAAGATAATCAATTAATCAATTTAAAAAAGAAGTAGTGAAACTTACATAACAATCTTTACTATTAGAGATAAAATAGTGCATACAGGACAAGTAGTCATGCTATTTGAACGCCGGTATTCAAATTTCAACACGGAAAAAGTTGGTGTGGAGAAAAAAGCGCTTATGTATCAAAACGAAGCGTAACGAGAGAAAATTGACATCAAGATATGTAGACCGTTGATTATATATACTCGTGTCATTAATACTTTTGACTATTTAGTATCCATTGGTTCATGACTTTATTCTCTAATGTATGATGCTCAGCACCGCAGAGGATTAGAAGCACTTGCCGTTGAACTTCGTGCGTGGCGCTTCCACTGTGTACAAAAGGGCACTCACTTCCCGCCGTTTCAGTCACAAAACCGAACCTAGGCACAAATTCCATTCACTCGTCATAAATAGAGAAAGAGAGGAGAAAACACTGTTTTAACTGACCAATAATCTTCGTCTCTCTCTCGATTCTTCGAAACCCTGCTTCGATCGGAAACCCTAACTTTCACGTCCGTCCGTCAATGGAGCTTCGTTCTCGTCGACGCCTCTCCAATCCTTCAGTTTCCGGTGCTCGCTATCTTTCCGATTTTCTTTTCTTCTTTCAGTTTCACAAGTTTTTTGTTTTTTTTACTCTATGGTTTGGATGCAGACATTTTGAACTCTTGTGCTTGTTCGTTAATTGAATCTATTTTGTTTTTTTTATTGCGATTTTCTTTTTTTGTTTTACGCGAAATGTGTGTGTGTGTGAATAGTTTGAGCTGGTGGAAGATTTGAAAACAAGAAGAGTGGAGTGCGATGTTAACGGTTAATTGTGTTGTTGAAGCCACTGAGTGTTGTGGTTTATCGGTTACGTTTCGTTTTTTTATTTTATTTTACCACACAAGGTATTAACATTGTGAGTGTGAATTGGAAAAGCAGGGAAGGAGCAACAGCCTGGCGATGATGCTGTTGGGGGAGATGAAACAACTACTGGCAAGGGAAGTAACAATAAAGATAAAGGTGTTGCTATTATATCTTCAGATTTAGATATAGTTTCTGGTCCTGATTCTGATTATGATTACGAAGGTAAATTTTCTACTCTATTGTTTTAAACTCCAAGAATATTTTCATTTTATGGCATTCTATGTGGCTTGGCTACAAGATTTGGGATTTATGCTTCCTTGCATCCTGTATTTTGAAGCAAAAGGATGTTTGAGGATCTGACTTGAGGAAATTTTAAGAGCTAGTATGCGTCGATATGTATTATTTTGGTTTAACCTTTGTTATTGGACTAGGGATGAGAAGAAAGATGTAGAGTGAAATGGCCTGGAGATCTATTTTTACCTTTCATCTTTGGAAGAACTTAGGAACCTAATTTTACTGCAGACTTTTAACTGTGAATTTTGTCCTGGTGGTATGTCTGAAAATTAAATAAAATTCCTTATAGATGAAGAATTTGGTGGGGTCTCTTTACCTGACTTGAATCAAGATCCTTTTTCAAGCATTAGTGTTTCTAGTGGAGAAGATTATGCTTCTGATTCATCTGATGGTGGCAAGACTTCGTCCAAAAGGGGAAAGACACTGCTGTCCAGAGGGAAAAGAAAAAGTTTCAACACAGAATATGGGGAACCGAGTGATGTGGTTAGAGTGGCGGAGTACAAAGAAGATGATGCTCAATTTGCAATGTTTCAGCAACTATCAGTTCCCTCTGTTTCTAAGAGTACTAAGAAGAGGAAATATTCAAGAAAAGGAAGAAAAGGAGATTCAAAGCCAGTATTGTTGTGGAATGCATGGGAAGAGGAGCAAGAGAAATGGATTGATCGGCATATGTTAGAAGATGTTGACTCAGATAATCAGAGTGAGGTAATGAATGAAACTGCTGAGGCGCCCTCTGATCTGACTATGCCTTTACTTAGATATCAAAAAGAATGGTTAGCCTGGGCTTTGAAACAGGAAAGTTTTGCGAGTAAAGGTGGAATACTTGCAGATGAAATGGGAATGGGGAAGACTATTCAAGCAATTGCTCTTGTCCTTGCCAAACGTGAATTCGAACAAAGTTGTGAACCAGATCAATCCATACCATGTTCATCCAGCCTGAAGCCTGCGATCAAAGGAACACTTGTCATATGTCCTGTGGTTGCTGTCACTCAGTGGGTTAGTGAGATTGATCGCTTTACTTTAAAAGGAAGCACCAAGGTGCTGATTTATCATGGGGCAAATAGAGGGAGGAGTGGGAATCGGTTTGCAGATTATGATTTTGTGATAACTACGTACTCTGTTGTTGAGAGTGAGTACAGGAAGCATATGTTGCCTCCAAAAGAGAGATGTCCATATTGTGGAAAATTATTTTTGCCGAATAAGTTGATGTATCATCAGAACTATTTTTGTGGTCCTGATGCTGTTAGAACAGAAAAACAATCAAAGCAAGCTAAGAAAAAGAAAAGAGAAGTTACCAAAGGGAAGACCAAGAAATGTGACAGTAAGAAGATGTCAAGGAGTTCTAACAAGAAAAAGGAAGAGGAATTGTTGATGGATGAAGAAGATTTAGATGCACCTGTGCGTAGCGATAGGTCAATTCTTCATGCTGTGAAATGGCAGCGGATCATATTGGATGAGGTCAGTTGTAATAATAGATTGGGCGTTTTATATCTTCACATTTTTTTTATCAGTATCACTTTCTGTATTTATATAAACACAAGTTTCCTTTCTTGTTTGACTATAGCTAGTACTTATTCATTGAGAAAAATAAACAAAGAAAAGAATGAATTATAGCTCAAACTAGTTCTTATGACTTCAATTGATATTGTTTATTTTATTGAGGGTATGAGTTATGGAGTAATTGTGGTAAATTTTTAATTTACTATAATTGGTTTGTGCTTGCTTCTAGTTTATTGACCAGTTTTTCTTTGTCAGGCACACTATATAAAATCTAGACATTGTAACACTGCTAAAGCAGTTCTTGCTTTAGAGTCTACCTACAAATGGGCATTAAGTGGCACTCCCCTTCAGAACCGAGTTGGGGAGCTGTATTCTCTGGTAATTTGGCAGTTTTTTCACTCACTTTTTTGCTGAAAATTTGTAATGTATCAGGTTTGTATATTAAAATATTTTAATTGCAATTATTTGTATTCAGATACGGTTCCTGCAAATAACTCCTTATTCCTATTACTTGTGCAAGGACTGTGACTGCAGGATTCTTGATCATAGGTATGATAATTCATAAAGCTGTGTGGAATAGTAGGCACTAGTCGTGCATATGGACTTGATTGATATATAAATCAATCATTGATTTTTTTATTATCTTTTTACCCATCTAGAATGTATGGAATATTTCATTCTTTCCTCATGTTATTTATGTCAATTAGAAAGCTGTTTCAATGATTTCATGCAGAGCCGATTCACTAGTGACTGCCACTCATTTGGAACAGATTTTTTAGGAGAATATATTGCTATACCTATAAGCAGTTTTGTGGTTTCCATAACATTGGGTTCTTCTTTTGACTGACTTTCAAATATTGTACAATCATGCTTATGTGTTGTTTGCAAGTGTGTTATAGTATAATAGGGTGTAGATTTTGTTATGCCCATTTCTTTCTGATTTCTTTTGGTAAGTTAATAAAAGAAGATTCTAGATATGGATGAGGTGGCTACTGGCAGGTAGCATAATATATAGTCTAGGAGAGTTATCATTGTAATAACATACATGCACTTGTCGTCATACATTTCCAAAATGGTTGTGTTCGTCTTGAATTGTTAATTATGTGCTTATTATGTTGATGCCTTTGTACAGCACTAAAGAATGTTCAGTCTGCACCCACAGTTCTGTGCGACATTTCTGTTGGTGGAATAAAGTAAGTTTTGCAGTTTGTTAGTCCTTTTTCGTGTTCTTGTTAAAGGAGAGATACAAAGAGGAACCAAATCTGCATACTGCAACTTTGTGGAAAGCGTTTCAGCTGATATGTTTATGTTTTTTACTATTTTTTTTAATCTTGATTAGTATGTTGCCGCACCAATTCAATCTTATGGAAATGGTGATGCTGGGAAAAGAGCTATGATATTGCTTAAACACAAAGTTTTGAAGAACATAGTATTAAGGCGCACTAAAATAGGCAGGGCTTCCGATCTTGCACTTCCACCTAGAATTGTAAGTTTTTTTCTATGTGGTTGTGTGTTCAATTTAAAATATTGAAAGAATGCGTGCTTATTCGTATACATTCTTGCAGGTTTCATTGAGAAGGGATTGCTTGGATATTAAAGAGCAAGATTATTATGAATCATTATACAATGAAAGTCAGGCACAATTTAATACGTATGTCACATTCTTTTTCTTAATGAAAACATTGTAAAGCATATTCTTCTTCATAGAAAAAAGCTATTGGTAGGTAGGAATTCCAGGACCTAATCGCATTATTCATGAAAAGATCGTGAAAGTAAAATTAATCATATGTAGTCATGCTTTTTTGTTAACATAGGTAGTCTGATGAAAAGATCATGAAAGTAAAATTAATCATCAAATCATGCATTTTTGTTAAACATAGGTAGTCTGATGAATCAAAACTTTGTAGGCCATAGTGTTCCACTTGAAAATTTTAGCCAAACATATGGCTAGTTGTATTTGTTTTACCTTACCTTGCCCATCTATTCTGATTTGGCCTTGTACAATTTCAATAGTTGTGTGCTATGACTTTTATTATTTAATGATTACATTTATCCTGGCTTGGTTTTATTGATATCTTTTCTTATTTACAGATATATTGAAGCAAATACTCTGATGAATAATTATGCGCATATATTTGACCTCCTCACACGACTGCGTCAGGTAATTGTTCTACTGGAAATAAAACATTTTTTTTCTGCGATCCATCTTCTTTTCTCTTTCAAGTTTGTTGATGAAGATCTTATTTATGATCACAAACATGTTAAAAATATTGGCCTTATCTGTAATTATTTCAAACTCAAATAACATATAACTTTAAAATCTTGTGAAAAAAACTTTTATATTACTGCTGTTGGTAAATTTTTGTGCACATCATAATGACCAGCTAAAAAATTGTTGTGGGATACTTTCCTTTTAAAACCAATTAATTTGTTTGAAGCTTCTTATCAGATATTTTAAGTAGTGCAGCCCTTGCCTTTGATGTAAGAACTGGGAAGTTTCCCTTATTTGCTAAAACATTCCAGATTTGTATTTTTTTTTGGAATTGTCCATATTTGTATTTTTTTTTTTGGAATTGTCCATATTTGTATTTTACTCAAGCTTAAATGTACAGGCGGTTGATCATCCATACCTTGTGGTATATTCTCAAAGTGCAGCATCAAGAAGTGGAGTTATAACAAATAATGTCACTGTTGAACAAGTTTGTGGCATTTGCCATGAGCCAGTTGAAGATGTTGTGGTAAGTTTTGGTTTTTTTTATTTTTTTTTTGTTAAACAGTTTTTCTGATCGAATTGTTTCAATTGTTTTCTTCGTTTTTATCTAGTTATATGTTTCCCAAAACAGTTTTATCGCTAATTTTATTGTGTTAAGTATCTAGTCATTATTGTTTCAGGTTACCTCCTGTGAGCATGCATTTTGCAAGGCATGCTTGATAGACTTCTCTGCTTCCTTGGGACAAGTTTCATGCCCCACATGCTCTAAGTTACTTACTGTTGATTTAACATCCAACAAGGATGTCGGGGATCGGGCTAATAAAACAACAATTAAGGGTTTCAGATCTTCAAGCATTTTGAATAGAATTTGCCTTGAGAACTTTCAGACAAGCACTAAAATAGAGGCTTTGGTATGTATCACAAAGTAGTTAAGTCACATGTTTTCTGTTTTTTCCATGGGTCTAAAAGTATGAGTAGCTTTTGGTTTCTTTAGTCAATGCTTTTCTTTTAGGTAGTGTTTGGTAAAATTACACTTGGGTGCATTTGAGATGAAAATTTAAAAAATTGATCTGGATCCCACACCTTTACACTACTTTCATTCAAATATTTCACCTTTTTTCATCTCAATTCACTTTCGCACCTCTTTCATTCCTTTAAATTAAACACTACCTTAGTTTTCTAAAGCTTTAGTTTTAGAGTGATAATGGGGACATTGTGATGGATGAGGAATTGAGGATTATACCGGCATGCCAATTTGTTTGAGGGACAACTATTAAAAAATGTTGATAAATGGAGTTTCACAATCTGTAAAGGTTGAAATGTATTGTGTATTCTTGGAAATTCAAATGAAGCTGGCTTGATAGGACAAAAATAGTTAGTAAATATGATTTTTAGCTTCTTAAAAATTCTCATAACTAGCATATTTACTGAAAATTGATAGGAAGGTGAACATTGAGAATTTTGTTGTTGCTTGGGAGGAAAAGGGAAGGTGTGAGAAACTAACATTAGGCTAAATATTAAGCTGAAAAATGCGATAGCTGTGAATAAAAACAATGCTATTAATTAGTTCTTTACTTCAATATCTTCTGTTCTATGCTTACCTTTTATTATCTTGCTTGACTTCTACCTGAATGAGTTGAATGGTTCTAGAGGGAAGAAATAAGATTCATGGTTGAAAGGGACGGCTCTGCCAAAGGGATTGTTTTTAGCCAATTCACATCATTCTTGGATCTTATAAACTACTCTTTGCACAAGGTAATTTAATTGTCAGTTTCTGTTTGATTAATACCCCATCAAAATGCATTGGGATGACATGTTTTGTGCTTGTTGCAGTCTGGAGTATCTTGTGTTCAGTTGAATGGAAGCATGTCATTGGCTGCTCGGGATGCTGCCATTAAGAGATTCACTGAAGATCCAGACTGCAAAATTTTTCTCATGAGCTTGAAGGCTGGGGGTGTTGCACTCAATTTGACAGTAGCTTCACATGTAAGCAATCCTATTTTTAATTTTTGTCAGTCTTTTGGTATTCTGCATTTTGGAATTTTAAATTGTTGACAAATACGCTTGTTATTTACGTCTTGCGTTGAAGTTTTAAGAGAATAAGGCTTCTATTATATCAGTTCATCTCTTTAATATTGGTGGACGTTTTAATTCACCTCCAATCTTCATAGGAGCTGTTTTATTTGAAAATGAAAATAGTTGTGCCTAAATTTGCTTGCAATTAAGCTATGACTTATATCCTTGTTAATGTTTTGGGGGCACACATTTTTTTCTCATCTCTCAACATTGTTAAGCTTTAGTTGGTTAATTGCGGCATTGTTTCTTGGTCATGGTCAGGTCTTCCTTATGGACCCTTGGTGGAACCCGGCGGTGGAGCGCCAGGCTCAAGACAGAATTCACCGAATAGGGCAATATAAGCCTATAAGGTTTTAGTTCTTGTTCTCTAGCACTTTCAAATTAGAACAATCAGGAAATGGAAAAGTAGAGTTAAAAATACAGGTTGGTCCTTTCTTTATGATCTGACACTTCTTAAATGCACAGAATTGTGAGGTTTGTCATTGAGAACACAATCGAGGAGAGAATTCTGAAACTGCAAGAGAAGAAGGAACTAGTGTTTGAAGGGTAAGTGAGATCACTGATGTATGAACAGGGTTGAAAGATGCTGAGCATCTTGTGTTATGTTGACTTTTTTTATCTTTTCCCTCAACAGGACTATAGGTGGCTCTTCAGATGCTCTGGGGAAATTGACAGAGGCAGACTTGAGATTTTTATTTGTTACCTAAGCAGGCTTGTTATCTCGACCAGAAATTTCTCTCGATGCTTCTGGTCATTCATTTGTCGATGTTTTTTTTTTTTTTTTTTAATTATATATATAGAAAAAAGCATTAGCTGTAAATTATTGGCCCACCGTAGTTGCCTCAGCCCAAGAAGCACAGCACTGTACTGTTGAATGGAATTTTGAAGCTTCAGGTTTTCTATTTCAATCGTGGAATGTCAAATATTATTTTTTAGACAATATAGTAAACTTCATACGAGATATAAAGATGCAGACAGATGATGTTGCTTTTTTTTTTCTTCGTTTTATGGTTTATTGGAGAATACAGAACAAGCCACAACTCACAAGGCGGATACTACTACCGTTACGGAGTAGAAAGGTGTTGGTCGAATTAGGTCTTTGTATTCATTTGGTTGTTTTTTATTTCTAAACTTGGTTATGGTTATTGTAGAATTTATAAGCAATTGCATATTTTTTATAATTCTAATAATACCTTTACATAGAGTAGTTAATTATTTTATAGTAGAGTATAGCTAATGACTTTTGACTTTTACAAAGTGCTCTATGTAACTTTAGTTTTTAGTGAATTTTACATTGAATTAGTTGGAAATAATAGTATTTTAGTCCAAATTAATATAAATGTCCAAACTAAATCATGGGTGAGATTTATTAAATGAGGAATGAGATTTGTATTACATTTTTTAGAAAATTTTAATTGTGTATTAGATGGTGTATTGTAATTTCTAAAATGGTAGAAGTATGCAGGTTAATTTTTCAGGTTATTATTTTGTTGTTTCATGGGAAATGCTAGCAATATATCTATACTGGACTTCCTATTCAGTGAGTTGTATTTCCAAATTATTTTTCTTACTCGAATTTCTTAACCACAAAGAATTTTAAAGTACTGTGTCAATTATTTCTTTTTTGTTAAAGTTACACTTATTTAATGTGTCTTGGAAATGTTATGCATATAAAATGTCTTGCAAGTGGAATATATTCACTCTACCTTTAAAAAAAAAAAAAATACCATTTGCATATTCAATTTGGTTTATCAATTTTCAATTGCATTAATTTAATTTTATAACTAAACGATGTTGAATTCCACAATCCATCCAATTTGATGCACGTAACAAAAAAAAATAAATTAGGATATGAAATTAAGAAAAGAAAAAGTGCACGATTTTATGAAGCATAATAAATAGCAAGTAAATGGATGTAGAATAAGAAAAGAGGTGGGAATTTGAGTGTTGACCGTTAGGCAATAAAGAGAGAATAGGGAGGGAAATAAGGAAAACGCAGTGTTGAAATGACGACTATACCCTTTTTCATACCCACCTCTACCGGCATTATGTCGACTCCTCCGAGTTGTGCTGTACACGCACACTAACGCTGAACCCACGCGCTCAAATCTGAAATCTCACCCTCATAATACCCCTCACTCCATTCTAGGGTTTTCGTTCCCTTCGCACAATAACGAAGAAATAGTAAAAAAATGTTGCAGCTTCTGTACGCGGTGATATTCGGGGAAATGTTCGTGATCGCGAGCTTCCTCTTCAAAACTCCGGCGAGGAAGCTGGTCATCGTCTCATTGGATCGGCTCAAGCGCGGTCGTGGCCCCGTCGTCGTCAAGACCATCGCCGCCACGCTGCTGATGGTTCTCGCTTCCTCGCTCTACAGCATCGCCAAGATCCGGCGTCGGAACCTCGACGCTCCCGTCGCTAACCCCACCGACCAAGTACTCGTGTCCAAGCACATGCTCGAGGCTTCTCTTATGGGTAATCTAGTTTCTATTTCGTTTCTGTTGATTAGGGGAATATTCAATGTACTCAAACTATGCACTATGCAATGATTTCAAATTCGAAGTTTATATCTGAAGAATGAATTGATGGTGACTGTGATACGCTAGGGCTAGAGCTTTGTGATATCATATTACAGATTGTGATTATTTACTTATTTTATAGTAAAAAAAAAGAATAAAAAATCGTTTAAGCTAAAAGTTTAGTTTATTTTTGAAAGAAAAAAAAGGCTATGCATTAAATTTTACAAAGTCATCCAATCGCAATCCATCGTATATAATATATTTGTTGTCTTTTAAAATATTAATCTTAAAGTAATTCAAATGATGATTTCGTTTTTGTACTCTCAATGTATAGGCATTGAACTCTTTTTGAAATACTCAGTCTTTTTTAGTGTTAGTAAACATGAAATAAAATAATAGAGATAGGTGTATGTGTGTAAAGTGTTTCTAAATCCAGTAATACATTATTTACAAATGTTTGTGGACCTTTTCTCATAACTTTTAAAATTCACACCAATAGATAGATTTCTAACTGCTTGACTGTGTAAAATTTATTACAGTGTATGAAAATTACATTCAAAGATTACATATTTTTCTTCTCAAGTCAAACTATCATTAGACATATATTCACTTTTTAGTTTAATTATCATACACTATAGTGCATATCAAAAATTATTTTTGGAATATAAGAGTCAGTAATTTTTCCTCAGCGATATGATTAGATGTCTAAATACTGTTACTCTGTCAATGCATTTTAATTAAATTCTTCATATTTTAAGGAAAGATAATTATTTATCTACAAGAAAATTGAACCAAATATACATTAAAAATTTGTCTTGTGGACCAAGTTATTTGATTTGAAGGGTTTCTTTCTTGTATGACAGTTGTGGAATTTGATTTTTGACATATGATGATGTGGGCAGGGTTTGTGCTATTCCTGTCTCTGATGATAGATAGATTGCACCATTACATCCGAGAGCTTCGGTTACTAAGGAAGGCCATGGAGGCTGCTAAGAAACAGAGTCGGAGTTTCGAGGATGGTAAAAGTGTCAGTGCTGCAGAGCACAAGGCGTTGTTGGAAGAAAACGCCATGTTGAAGCCCAAAATTGAGAAACTGGAATCTGACTGTGAGGTGGAAGCAAGCAAGGCTAAGGCCTTGGAAACTGAGGTGGAAGCTCTTAGAAAGCAATCTGAGGGGTTCCTTATGGAATATGATCGCCTCTTGGCAGACAATCAGAATCTTCGAAGTCAGTTGCAGGCTATTGACCACAGCTCTCCTCATTCTGTTAACAAAAAGAGCATGTGAAGGTTAAGATATGCAGAGCAATTTTCTCCTTTGATTCAGCTGTTTCTGCTTGGGTGGTGCGTGTTTGCATAAGATAACTAGGTCACAATAGAAAGAGGAGAGAGATGTTATGCGGATTGAGTGAGTTGGTTATACTTAAAGCACCTGATTTAGATATATACGAATGCTATTAGGCCATGTTTGGAGCATGTGATGAGGATAAAATAATAGAATGGGCTAATAGTGTAAAAATATGAAATGTTTGGTGTTATTAACATATAGGCCTTTTGTGTATACAAATATAAACTTAATTATGAAGTTTAACTTTTGTGTAAAAAATAAAATCTCCCATGGTTTTTTCCCTCTTGATTCTCTCACAGCTAATTTGTATAAATCATAGAAATCTGGTCAAGTTTCTTTGAACTTAAATTCTGGTTGATGTGATTTTGTTTTATGTTTTATGTTTTGGGGCGGGGATGAGGCATTGCTCCATGTCCATGGACAAGACTAACGGGGGTAATACAATTACAAAGTAACACTCAATGAATGGGTTTATATAGCTTAAGATGGATTTGAGATTACTTTCATCGTTGCATACGCCTTAATCAGTGAACTCGGGACATAAAGGTTAATGTTCACGCAGTTGTGCAATCAAATTAATGGATCCAATTGAGTGAAAGATCAAAATTCAAAAGTGGTATTATCATTAAATAATGGTAGAGTTCCTATGAACAAAGATAAACTTTCTTCGGTTTGAGACGATTGCATCAACTAGTTCGTTCATATCAACATGTGGTCATATTCTAGTTTGAGTAAACTCCTGACAGCAAACAACAATGTAGACAGTGTATAGAATTTCAACTTTCAGAGTACGTATTGCCGCGCGTCCTAGATGCTGTTCTTCCTCTGCATGTTCCTGTTAATTTTCCTTCTTTAAGATCAAATAAAAGAAATATAACTGAAACAGAAAGAATTCAAGAAAAATGTGAAGATTGTCTTTGGTGTCTCTACTCTCAATACTTCTCACTTTTCTCAACGCTAAACTTCGTCAAACACGAATAAAAAACTGTGAAGATTGTCTTGGTTTCAAGTTTTTGTCTTGGTCCACTGTCTTTGATTGAGGTGAATATTTGGACCCAAAATATGCTATTTTTTGTCAGCTCGCTGACTGGGCTGGATTGGAAACAAACTTGGAGCATGTTGTCGTGTTGTTTACATGTATACATATCACCTAACCCTTCAAAGCCAACCCAATTCAATGGAATTACCGCCACATTATTAGATTTTTTATAATGTAAACTATAATACATGAGACTTCATCATAGACTTTTTTCTTTAATAAACTATTTACTGTTACACACGGTAAGTATTTTTTATGGCTAGAAACCCACAATGTTCGACAATACTTAAATCATATTCTACCCGTTCTTCCCGCATCTCTTTCTACCAGTGGTTCAAAGTTGTTCTCTTTTCTTATACTTTTTCTATTGCGTAACCTTTCAAGAATCAAAAACCTAGCCATATCAGGCACCTAGGCCTATAATTCCCACATCCATATCAAATTAACCATAATGGAGTATTTTTTTATTTTTTTTTGGAGAACCACTACTAAAGCAAATTTACAAAACAATTAAGCTCATGATGATTTGTGCGGATGGGCTTAAAAGAGCAAACGGCAAAGACAAATCATATATAATTCTGAAGAATTGAGGCCTAAGTACTATAGATGCTTCAGAAGGAGGGCATCACAATAATGTCATTAGAATCCTCTAGGGGGCAAAGTGTGGATGGGGCTTTGACAACAGTGCAATTTTATGGTAATAAACTAATCAATTCGAATTTTGAACGAAGCCAGTCCCTTGATTGACCAAAATTACTTTACTAGTACAATTTATGGTGGGATCTACTATATTTCGGGTGACTATGCTCTGGGTACTGAATATTCATTCATACAAGATAAATCAACCTAGAGGGCATTGACCAAATTTTGCGACTCCAAATTTATTTCGACATGTCATGTGTGTGCTATTTGTATTTGATGGATTAGTATTTATCATGATGTACTGGTTTTGACATTAACCCTCACCCACCTAACGTAATATTTGTTGCATATTCGCTTAGCTTTTAAAACTACGACCTGTTTTATTATATAGGTTCGGTACGGTAGAATAGAATTTGATCAGTAGTTTAACCTTCTAACTAATTGGAAGGCTTTGGAATTTTATTTTTGGACCTACCAAATACCGTTGACAGATAAAATAGTTGTCAAAATAGATGGCATAGCCACCAACACCAAGAGAGAGAACAGTCACTAACTTTAGTTCCCATGCTTCATTTCTATTACACTCATTCAACCAACAAAAATAAAGATCATATAGAGGTTGAGAGTTAAAACACAGAACCACCACCTGGGACCTGCCGTGCTTTGCATGTTCTATTTCTCTGCCATTATTTATTAATTTGTTTTTCAATTCACCTATTTCACCAAATGAAAAAAAAAGGTTCAGTTCTGCAAAGGGTTTTGGCAATTAAAACGTGAAACGTGCCCACTAAACATAAATTGAAGTTAGGCCTGTGGCCGAGAAAGGCCATTGGACATCAATTGCAACACTGACATGTAATGTTTCTCCACACTGATGGGAAGAAAAAGGTTCTCCAATAGTTGAATTATAAAAAATCCAATGTTAAAGGGAGAAGCATCTCAGAATTGCCTCTCTCAAAATCGAAACTATTAACTACAACACTAACATCCCTAGATTTATAATAATCATCACAAAAATAACCACTAATTCTACTATAAACATCCAAATCCAACCCATCACAACTGGAAGAAGCACCTGTTTCCCTGCCTCTTGTTGTAATCCAATTTTCATCATCCCATTCCCAAATTGGATTCCCTGTACACGAAGCAAGCCTTCTGATCCTACCCTTGGGAGAATCCTCAAAACTTTTAATCTGAACCACATTAGCAGAGGCAGACATACACTCTGCCTCTGCCTCTACCTCTTCCATAGAATTCCAAAAGCGCTGCTCAAGAATACTTGTTGGAGAACACGAATTAGATTCCTGAATTTCCTTATCATTGGAACTGAATTCCCCAAGAAACGGATGCTTCAGAAGCTGACCACAACTCCACCTCTCCTTAGGATTCCTCCTGAAACACTTCCCCAAGAAATCCTTTGCTTCCTCAGACAGAAAACAAGGAATCTCAGGAACATCATCGGAATATGCAACACGGTACAACACTGTGACAGGGTCTTCCACATTAGGCCATGGTGCAAAACCAGTGGTCATTTCAAGCACAGTGCACCCAAGTGCCCACACATCAGCAGGGTACCCCTGCTCCTCCCCACGCGCCACCTCCGGCGCCATGAACATCGGCGTGCCACATATCACCGCCGAGGAATCATTCACAAACTTGGCACATCCAAAGTCCCCAATCTTGGCCCCATCTTCACCGATCAAAATGTTGTCACCTTTAATATCGCAATGCACAACACCCTTATTGTGCAAGTACTCTAGCCCCTGCAGGACTTGTCGCGTGTAATAAACGGTGGCCGGTTCGCTGAGGCGGCCACCGTGCCGGTGAATTTCCTGAGAGAGAGTGCCAAAGGGCATGTACTCCATGAAGAGGTTGAACCAAAGGGTGTTGTTGTCCTCTGTTATGTTGCAGCCTTTGTAGGTAACTATGTGAGGAGAAAACAGAGAAGACAGAATCATCTGTTCTCTCTGCAGCTGCTCTGAATTTGACAGTGTTAGCTCTGCCGACTTGACTGCCGCCACGGTGGAGGAGTGGGAGGAGGTGGCGGTGTAAACGGTGGCCGATGACCCACGTCCTATGATGAAGCCTCTAGCCCACTCCATGTTTTGTGTTATGACTTTGTCTCAGAGTGCAGTGTCTTCGGTTTGTAATTGCGGCCTTTATATAATACAAGGACACACTTGACTTTGAGTTAAAAAATTTTATTTGGTACCTGTATCAAATTTTACATATTCAATTAATCGGAAATTATAGTCATCAAAATTATTATATATGTCTTGGAAAAAAAATATTATATTATTTTATACACTTATGTGTATTTCATGAAAAGTAATTATCATCGAGTAAGATAAAAATATTATGAGTGACAGCACTAATATTTAATATAACTACATACTAATTATCAAGTCTGGAGTTTAATATTAGTAGTTAAACTAAAAAAAAAACGTTATGTTAATTTTATAGGAATTAAAGAAAATATTAATAGATTTATAATCCTCGTGGATCTTATTTAAACAATTGAATTTGATTCTTTTGATAGAATGTTACATTAACTGATTGGATTACTCAGTATTACAAATTATTATATATTACATTTTTTTTACTTGCTATTAAATATGACACTTTATTATTATTATTAGATAACTCTGAAAAAAATATTTATTATTTTATTGGTTGATTTACTTAATTGAGTGAATGCTTCTCTCTTATAAAGGTGAGTATCCCTTCAACGGGAGTATACAGACGTGGCCTAATTTGGGTGGGTGTGACTTTTTAGTGGTGATGACTTGGTGAGGACAAGATGTTAGGATGAAGTCTTTGAGTGCGCTGGCCTGAATTAATACTTGGATTTGGAATTTATTTTGGTGTTAAGGGAAGGAGGAGAGAGGTAAAGAGTTTGGGTTAGGTGAATAAGAGGGGCATTCAAGAAGGGATTCATTGTTTTGTATCATACTTAGCTAGACTTTGAAAAAGTGAACATGGGAGGTTTTAGGGGCAAGGTGAATGCGGTGGGTTCAACCACCAATGTGGTTGAAATTTAGTATCTCTCGTATTATTATTTTTTCATCAGTTTTTTATGGAAGGTGTTTTGTTTTTATAATGGTAATATGAACATTTAAGGTTGACAAATTACAATAATATATAGCCTGAGGAAAAAGTATGTCAACACGAGTGGGGTTTTGTTAGAAGTCAAAAGTAGGATAGAGAGATTCATAGTTTTGCCCGGTTCGATGTCAAATGAGTTATTGGTTTGCTTGCCTTATCCTAAGTTATATTGCTATTTTTTTTTCCCACAAGTCTTTTGTTGATATCGACATAGTTAAAGTTACAATTACATATACTTTCGTGGTTGATTTCTCATTAACGAAAATCAATTAATAACAAATCAGTTAGAGATTAGGTGATTGTTTGACAATAGGAATAAATTGATCTCTATCTATAAATGTTTTATTTTTATAGTCCTAAATTGCAAATCTATAGTTAAGAAACTTCACAACATGGTCCTGAAAAAGTGCATATGAATGGATGTTGGATTGGGGATGATATTTTCTGTGGATATTTTGCAGCTTTAGAAAACTAAAGGGTTCAACATATACGAAACTCATTGAAAGCTTTTTTTTTTAATTTTTTTTTTATTTTTAAACTCAAGTGATGTTGAGTCGTGGCACCTAAAAATTTAATGTGGAAGTAAAAATAAAAATACACAAAAGAGATAGATAAAGAAGAACATAACAATCTTTTAATGTGAGAAAATTTTCTTTAATATGAAGAAGTAAAAGCTTACAAACATTATCCATAATAAAACTTTCACTATGAGAATAATGAGTACAAGATATCAAATTTCATCAACAAAGAATGATACACTCAAACCTCATCAACAATTATGGTATTCATTCAAACTTTCGTAAAGATGTCCTACTCTTAAATTTCTCTTTAAAGGTATCTTCAAATTTTCTCTCTCTTTCTTCACAACTCTCATACAAGCTATCCTTATATAAGAGAGGAGAAAAAATTATAAATCATTTAAAAGAGGAAGGAATGTTTTAGATCATTTAAAATAAACAAGAAGGTTTTAAATCATTTAAAAAAAATATTTTAGATAATTAATTATAAAAAAATATTGAACAATTAAAAAAGTGTGAACTTTGAACCTTGTAACAAGTGAAAGTTCCAACACTTTGAACTTTCACCAAACTTAATCTTGCACCAAGTGTTCAAAGAAAGAACAACTCCCAATAATTAAAAATTGAGTACCGGAAGAATTTGGATTGACCAATATGTTGTAAAATTAACACCATTTTTTTATGAACACCGTTAGCATTTCAATCATTTGTCATGATAATTTGTTCATGAAAAGTGCAACGTACTTTAATAAATTGTTGAAAACTTTATGAATTATCAAGCTTTATTGGCGGTGCCCAAAAAAATTTAACATCCAAAGTACCAACTCTCACTTTACTCCATGCTTACTTCTAGAAGCTAGACCGCAATGTGGATTGGTTAATCCAAAACCAACCCTTTGTAATGGGTGGTTATTATCTCCCAAGTAAAGCAATCATGATAATTTTCAGAGTGACACCTAGTAGTAAAATGAAGTACAATTAATCACTTTTCCTCCCCCTCCCCCCCGCAAAATACCTTCAATTTTTTTTATTTTTTTATTTTTCAGTTTGAAGCTAAGAATCATCATATGGCATGAGATAATTGGATGAATGTATCTGATTTCGCTTTACTAATCAATTATGGTCAAAAAGTGTCATTTCAGAAACAATCAAAAATCATTGCAAGGTGGGTGTGGCATTGACATTCATTAAACTTCTTTCAATTTCACAAATTTGATTACGAGCGATGTTAATAGGATATTTATTTTTGTTATTAGATATATTAATATGATAGTTTAATTAAGCATATATTATTAAAGTTTGAGGGGTTTGGTCATTTGGTTGGGTGGTGTGAGATAGAAGCTAAAGGGGGAGAGTACTTAGAAAGTGCAAATCAGATAAACTAAGCAGATTGGGGTAGGAGGTTGGAAAAGAGGTTAGGAGTGACAAGTAAGGGTTTATGTGTTACTTATTTACGCAGCAAGCAAAAGCATAAAGCCAATTAAATTCTCTACAGTTACCTAATAACTGCCCACACACTGGATTTCTGTCAAATAACATCAGTTAGTTGGAGCAGTGCAACTTTCTTAAATGGACTATTTAGAAGGTGAACAGTTCTTCAATAAAAATTTATATGAAATTCTATTTAGGCATTTAAATTTAGTATCGATGCATTTTTATCATTAATATTCCTAAACTAGTATTAAAACAGTCACCGAAAAATATATAATAGTAAAAAAAAAAAAAAACTAGTATCAAAACACGCCTCAATACTAACATTAGATGGGTCCATGAAAAATTATACTCAAATATCTTAATTAAAAATTTAAGTTTGAGTCTTGTAATTAAAAAAAAAGTGTAACTGGGAAAAATGCAAATGCCAATGCCAAATGCCAAATGCTAATGACATGAGCTGGAAGGTTGAGCTGTAGTAGAAGAAATGAAGAATGGTGTTATTGTGGAAAGGTGCTTGGATCACACGCAAGTCACGTGGTCCTATTTTCTTCCGTTTATTTTCTTTCCTCTTTCTTTTTGGTTTGTATGAAAAGGGTTTTCGCGTAGTTACGGGATAAAGAACAGAAGTAGGGCAATTTCCAAACACGTGTGAACTAAAACAGCACGTTTTATATATGAGGACACCAACGTCCCATGTGTTTGGTGCACCGCCGATTATGTAATCCCTAAATACTCCTTTTTAGTTCCATAATAATTGTTGTTTGTGATTTATATTTTATACGGAAAGGAAAAAGAATATTAAATATTTTAAATTCGAATATATAAATTCAGTGTTTCGTCGACATGTATTCTCAATATAAAAAGTTTTCACATTTTTAAATAAATAGAAATAATTCTTGTTATGATTTATAAAATAATTATTATCAATGTGTTAATCCATTGTTAAGTGCACCAAATCACATAAGTAGTACATACACAATAAGGTCGATCCACAAGAACTCGCACAATACTCGAAAAAATAACAATGTTCACTAACTATAACTTTCAGAAGCAATGTTTATAATTTGATTGTGATAATGTAAATAACAAGAAATTAAACAAACATAAAGTTTAAGAGCAAAAAAACAAGAAATTCTTTTTGGGTGATTTTTACAAACACGTTGAATGTGATAAAAAGAATAACAAGAATAAAAGAGTCGAGATTGATTTCACTAAATCACCTCCTCATGGAAACAAAGGTCACTCATATAGTTCAAAGTTCAATTATTATCATCAACTCACTAAAATACTCAAATTTCGATCCCTCACATGAAAACAATCTAAGCCCCTTGACCAAACTATCAATCCCTTGACTAATCTAACCAAGTGACTTACTTTAAGAACATGAGTTATAAGATGACTAACAAATCTTGCTCTATCCCAAGACACAAAATCCATTAGGTGTCCTTCTCCATTTCTAAGTTTAAAAGCATTTTCCAATGATAATTCAAACCACAACATCAAACAAAGGGTGATCAAGCCAAAACAAATATTAATTCATAGAAGATAACACTTAATATTGAACAATAAACATAGATTAAAAATCAAAAGGTAAATCTAAGGATAAGTTTAGTTACATCAACCCCCAAAATGACTAAATCTAACTACATAACTACATAACCACAAGAAGAAAATAGGTGAAAGATATGATGAGAAATGGTAGGAAAATCATGGAGAGCAAGGGAAAGAGCTTCCCAGCCTTCCCCTCAACCCTAAACAGCTCCCTCCAACCAAATCTACCTTCAAAATTTGCAACCTTGTAGCATAAATAGGGTAAAAAATATTGCATTTTCATTTTTGCATAATGGCTTGCGCACATAAAAAAAAGCACTTGTCTAAGTGAGTGTGTGCTAAGCTTGCATGCAAAATAGAAGAACTATTGTAAGTGACTGCATGTTGAGTTTGAGTTGTGCACTAAGCCCAAATACTGCACAGGATAAATAATTTGCTTTGTTTGAAGTGCGCACTAAACCTGACATATTTGATCCCTCCGACCTAAAAAATTTCCTTTATAAGAGTCTTGAATTAGGTCCTAACACCATTTATCTTCTTTCTTCATTTATTTCTAGACCAAAATAAATTAAAATTAGATGAAAAATAAACATTTAAACTATTTTAAAGTTATTCTAATTTATTCAAAACTTAATTATAAGCAAAGCCAATCAAGCTTAAATGTATTGAAATATTAAGATAATTGCATACAAAATGGTCATTAAAATAAAGTTTCTAAGACAATTATCAAAAAGTTAACAAATTTATCATCTATAACGATTTATAATTAGAGTACATTATAATGACATTGTATATATTATTTGTTATTAATATTTTTGAAAGATTTTTTTATTTAATTATTAGTAAAAATATCAAAAATAGAATAAAATTCATAGTAATATTATATTATTAATTTTCAAAATATTAAAAAATTAAAATAAAATAAAACTTTTTTAATGCAGGATAGTTATTTTAAAACGGAAAATAGCTAATTAAGCAGCTTGAATTAAAAAGATTAATTTAAAAGAAGTTTAAGTTACATTTAATTTCAATAAGAAAAAAAGGAGAATAAAATAAAAGGAAAAAAAATACTTCTAGCCTCTCAAAAGTCGCTATGGACCTTAATTTTAGTCGATTTGAGTAAAACTCATTTAAAATAACTTTTGGTAAAATCAATCATTCATTTTGAATTAAACAACTTTTTGGGGTTTCAGGAATAAAATGTTAAGAACTTTTAAAAATTGTTTCATGGATACTATTAAACTTTCATAAGAATATTATGTTTACAATAAATTATTATTACAGAAAAGTTTAATAACTTTAAATTTAATTATTAGGGACAAATTTTACTCTTACATTTGAAAATTAATGAGAAAAAATTATTCGTTTTTCTTTATAAATTCACATTTTCCAAATCTTTTCTAGTTTTAAAAAATCTTCTATTAAAACATGATTTTTTTTTATTTATTTCTATGTCATTTTTTAAAGAATGCTACTATTTTTTTCTTGAACCAAATATCACCTAAAAGACAAAGGACAAAACTCTCTTCAAATCCAAAACATTTTTTTAAAAAAAAAAAAACAAACTCCTTTTTCACTTAAATCTCATTACTTAGCTCTAAGTGGAAAAAGAAAAGAATGATTCAAATATTCAAAAACTAAAGAGAAATATAGATAAAGGGGCATCGTTTTGATTTGAAGTTTGAACATTGTTGCTTTGTTTGTGAGACTCAAAAAAGGCCAAAAAGAAGAAAAAAAGTGTGCCACTTTGCTCTCCTCCAATCCAATGATGGACTTGGTTAGACAACAAATATAAATAAATGTGTAGTAGAAGAACAGAATGACGTTTTATATATGTTTGCTTTGACGTTCCGTTATGGTATGTATTGCCACTGCCAAGTTCAGTTATTAAACAACATCCATCGAAACCAAAGGAAAAGGTTTCTCCTTTTGTCCCTTCCTCAATGGCCATGGACCTTAAATTGCTTCAAAGTGGTAATTCTGTCTCTCTCTTTCTCACAAAGTAAAGTGGAATGATTAAAATTGTACGAATAATAATATATCACCATGTCTTCATTGCTTTCTCTCTATTCCTTTTAAAGAGAAAATGGGCCTTTGCAAACTAGGCGGCACCTGAAGTACAACGTCACTTGTTGCAAGTTTGTTACCACGTCACTCTTCTCTCCTATATTAGCATGAGGAGTGTGGAAGTTCTAGAAGCAAGTATTAGTTTTATATAGTTTTTTTTATAACATTTTTTTAATTAGAAATACTTAAATTTATAATATTCTTAAATAATTGTCTTTCCAATTAATGCATGAATGAACTGATGTAGGATTGTTTTAGTTTAATCATTGATATCAAATTTTAAGTCATAGATATGAGTTTCATTAAATATTTTGGAAGAAAAAGTTTTGTGATTATAATAGTCACACTCGGTTTGAGTAAAATTACTTTCATTTGTAGATACCCCTGCCTCTAAAAAAATAAATAATTGTTTTAGAAAAAAATGAATAAAAATTTAGTTTAAGTGCTTTAAATGTTTAAAAGACATTTGGCTCACCTAAACTTTATTGGGTCTCCAGCAGATTTGCATAAACAGGTAGCTTATATGAAAACATATTTATTATATAAAAAACTGTATTATAAAAGTAAAACGTTTCTTAATTATGTGGAAATACAAAGCACTATGTGTGCAAGTCTATAACTAATTATGTTATTCCACACAACTAATGTCATCTTAATGTATTTCCTTCACCTCAACTTTTTCCTCAGTGAGATCTCTACTTTCATTTTCTCTCTGTCCTTCCAATAGTTGAACATCTTTCTGGGATCCAACATAGAAAATTGTCGTAGACACTCATAAGTTATTTGATGTCCAAGCGTGACTAGCCAATTATATTCGATCTCTGATTACATGTTCTCATTACCTTTTCAAAGGTTCAAAGATTTTTGTCTATCCAACAATGAAAAAAAAATGAGGCATGATAAGCATTATCTAATGTCCAAGCTTAATTGTTAACTTGATTATATTCAGGTTGCAATTTGTGTAAATGTTATAAAAATGAGGAAGGTACTTCTTGTGCAGTTATTACTTATTTGAGATACAGTTTCCACAAAATGGAATTTACTTTAGTTATAACCATCTATTGAGTTCTTAGTAATAGTTAAAATCACCCTCTCCCATTTTCTCTTTTTCTTCGGTTATCTAAGAATAAGGCTATTTTTTCCCCATACTCCCCTACATGAAAAAAAAAAAATTCAAAATCAGGTTATTTCAATCCTATTCAAACAAGCTTTTTAGCTAAAGTCACCAACCATGATCTATTGGGCATGAACAGAATAAATACCATTGAAACAAGAAGCTTTTATTTTATAAGGTCTTTGACTCTTGATTACATAATATACACGACAATAGTTAGAATATTTACAAACATTTATGACGAGTTTAGAGTTTGTTATAGTGTCTGGCCAAGGCACATGCCACAATGTATTGGACAAGACCGTACTTTACAATGTAAATAATACATTACCCCCACTTTGCTATTTATCATATTCTAGGGAAATAAATCACCAATAGTCTCTTCCCAAGGAAGCAATTAATTTAAAATACATATACTCTTATGCTGATTCAGCAAATCCAACTTTCATATTGCCATAATCGAACACTGTATGATAGCGACCCATGAAAATGTCCCCCAAAATCCTGTATTTCAGAAGCAACATTCATAAGGTGAAAGATTAATGTAGGCATAATATTTCTAAAATTCGAAGGAACATTGGTACATCCCATAAAAACTTTATTTCTTCTCAACTACTACCAAAAAGTTGGCCTTTTTCAGTGTATGTAACATGCATAGCAATCGGAGTCTATACATGTTTTGTGAGACTAGAGCAGTCATACAAGTAAAAAAAATTCAAGAAACGTACCATAAAGGTCCACGAGGAGGAGCAATGTCTAAAGCTATGAATCCGCTAATGCATTGTGCTGTGGCTCCTTTTCCCACTTTAAGAATATACTGATTCATGTAATAAGTATTCATTAGTAAAAATGTGCTTAGTAAGGCAGGCATAACACAAGGAAGTTAAGATAGGACAAGAATTTTGAGGGTGTGATTTTTGGAGACTAGGGAAAGATAAATTAAATACAATATGCCTTGTTAGCAAGTTACTAGTATCTTGATAAAAACTAATTGAGAAACTAATGGGGAACCAGGAAATAAAATTTCAATTAGATGCCACATATTGGAAGTGATTATACCTGCTCTGGGGAAAGCTCAAACACTTCTCCCCCTATGGTGAATGAAACATTAGGCATTTCAGATAAAGTACTGCATTCAACAACTGATTCTCCCTTTGGACTAGGGACCAAATCACAGAGCTGTAAATGCAATAGAGAATACACAGTATGAGATTCTTGAAAGGACTTTATTATTTTCCAGAAATATGAATATGATGAACGGTTTACCGCGTTGGCATAGTCTAAGATTTGATCTTCTGTCTCATTTAATCGTAAACGATTTTTTATCCATACCACGGTCATCTCACAAGCTGTGCATCCGGCATCATTCCAACTATAAGATGTCTTCTCTATGTTTTTATCAACCACACTCTGGATGCCATTACTAAAAATTATAGGAGAATTTGTTACAATTTTTCCTTTCATGTACAACACAATTGATCATCCAAATGCATTCATCAGATGATACCTTACACCTTGAGTACCATCAAAAGTACATAAACCAATTTGAGAGCAGATCTGTTGTGGCAAAGCCTATGAAATAATAGGAATTTTAGAAAAGTTGTTAAAAGTATAAAATATATGGATGGAATTATGGAAAAGATATGAAAATTAATAATAAATACCTCATTTATGAGCTTATCCAATATGGTTTTTCCATATTGAGCTACCATTGCCTTGCATTCTTGGCTCACAACACCAACCGCTCCAATTGCATGATTGATTTGAGCAATGACACCCTTAAATATACAACGGTTTAAAGTTGAACCAGTTTCATCTCATTTCACACCAGTGGCTGATGTATATATCCAGCAACTGATGTATTGATCAGAAATAGTCAAATAGATCAATGAGCTAACTATAGATTCCAATAAATAACTATTGGCTCTCTAAACGAGATAAAACACATTTGATTTTGTTCGACACATTAAAAGGAATTTCTTTTCATACCGTTGGGCCAGCTAACAAAGAGGTTCCAGAATCAACAATGGCTGAGCACTTGGCAGCACAAAATCCTGAAAAATGTATACATCTTATATGATATATCAATAATTAAACCAGTAATTAACAATAAATAGTTTCCATTCTCAAGAATGAAAAACTATTCAACAATATTATTAACTATGTATGTTCATAGGTCATGGATACCAGTTGTTTTGCCATCAATTAGTACATCTCCTATTTCAATCTGCAATCGAAAGGGAAAATAGTTAGGGAGAAAAAATAAAAACATTGAGTTGTATAGCATGTTGCAAAATATTATTACTAAAGTTGCATTATGGGTTACCTGCCAATAGCCTTTCTGAGTAACTGGAACATATGTGTGCTCACCCTTGTAATGATCTGAATCAATTCCACCAAATACAATCTGGCCGCCTTGTTCCTCATTAGTATTACGGTTTAACCAGAATGAAAATACTGGCTGTGCGAGAAGATGTTGATTAAGCATGTTATACCTATGATAACCATCAATAACACAAACAAAACAATTTTTTCAATTTAGAGAGAAATATAGAACAACTAATAATGAATCCATTAGGTGATAGTTGAAAATTTCATTTGCATATTTCAAACTTTAGTCTTATTCTCAATTGCATAACAGCAAGCATCCGTTAACTTACCAGATTGGAGCAGCATTCCCAACAGAAATCTCTTGAAATCCTAACCCCA
This sequence comes from Glycine tomentella, assembly GCA_007407185.1. NCBI lineage: Eukaryota > Viridiplantae > Streptophyta > Magnoliopsida > Fabales > Fabaceae > Glycine > Glycine tomentella. Next base: position 1,739,885 of record PYAF01004402.1, on the reverse strand, counting down.
AAATGCCATCAAATTTGGCTGCCAAAAATGTGATGCTAGGCTCTCTAGTTGCCTCAATAAAATCCTAAAGCCAAGTCCCAAGTAAAACTAAATAAAGACAGACTCATGAAGCACTTACTATATTGAAGAATAATACAGAGGTGTGTATTTAACAACATTTACCTGGCCATAAACAACCAAATCTCCAACCTTGACATGGTCCTGGGTAAAGAAACCTGAAATTTGCCCAGTTCCATAACGGATTTCAGCTGATGACCCTGCATAAAAAAATCAAAAGGAATAAACGTTTCAAAACCTCATCATACAATTATTATATTTTTAAATGTATATTATTTTTCCATAGATTCTGATTTCAATGCAAAATTCACCTTGATACTCTAAAATAGAAGGGTATGATTTATTTAATTTCCCATCATACGTCCTGCTTGTTGATACAGTTAGATAGTGCTAAATGTAGGCGCTCTCCTTAGTGGAAATTTGAATCGTGGTTTGCCATTTTTTTAGAGGCCAATCACAACTTCTATTCATATAGAAGAGTACTATGAACCTACTTGTACAGAAATGAATAGATGATAATACTAATAACTACATCTGTTGTCTAAAATTTGCATTTTCTTTTCTTTCTTTCTATTTCCAAGATAAATATGATTAAGAATGAAGTCTCTGATCACGTTTAAGAAGAGCACCTGGATAACTTTTAATTTTTGTTTAGTAGTTAGATACATAATGAACAAAGGAGATGCAAGAAAAAAGCACGATGTTAATTTTGAATTGGTAATTTCATAGAAGTTCCCTGAACCAACTACCGAGAATGAAGGGTTGTACCATTTTTAATGCAAGTGCTAGATTGACTTGACTTGTACCTTGAGTGCAAATAGCAAGCAATCTGCACACAACATGAAATCACATTTTTTTCTTCTTTTCACCCAGTTGAATAAAAACTACATCTTGAGGAAAGCTTTCACCAAATATAATCAAGGAGAGAAATTATGAAGACTTACTGAAAAGTAACACTTGGAGGAAGGCACCCAAAGATTGGAACTTCCAGTGTCAAATATTACAGTAAATTTCTGTGGAGGAGTACCAATACCAATCTCTCCAAAATACTGAACATTCATGTAGTTCTTTAACCGAATAATACTTGTGTCATCAGAATTTTCATAGCCACCAAAAGGTCTGGCCTCTGTCAATGTTGCTCCTTCTGAATCAGTATTTCTTTTGAGAATTTTCCTTTGATCAAATTTGTTCTTTTTCAATCCAACTCTAATTATCCCATTACTAGGTCCTGAGAGAACCACAGGGTGGAGAAGTAACAGGAGAAGCGCGACCAAACAATATTTGGAACCCATTTTTTGTGCTGAGAAGTTGATAATGCATATTGTAGTCAGAAAACAGAAATCAATCTTACCCTATACAAGTTATTAATATTATGTGACGTAATATTTTTTAAAAAAATTGCATGAAACATACAATTTGTTGCCAGAGAGTAAACTTTTTGTTTAATCGGTAGATGTTATTTGTTAATTTTGTTAGAAATGTCAGTTTGAGTGATTCGAATTTGAATCACTGGGTCAACATTATATACCTTTAGAGTAAGCTTTTTGTATCAATAATAATTTTATTTCCATTCTTTCTATGGTAGACTATTGTGTCGAAGTAATAAATAACTATTCCATTCCCTGAATTCAAAACTCTTAGCTATGAGGTAGAAGCCACAAGACATAAAAAAAATTCGAGTACGTCACAGTTCCTAGTTACTAAATAAATTTGTTAAACGTAAAAAAATTGGATATTTCTCAAAAGGTCAACATAAAGTTAAAGAAGTCTTTTAAAAAAACTAGTATGTTGATAATATTTGGACAAATAAATTTCAGAATTTAATCCTTAATCTTATCCCTAAGTTGAAAATCCTTTGGACTTGTAGACTAGGTGAATAAAATTTGATAATTTTGAACAAAATGGATTTTAACAGCGATCAAACTATGCCCTTCCGATGAGAAAAAGGTTATCATTATATGGAGGATCAACTATCCAATAAATACTTAAGCCTTCACTTAATAATCAAGTATCAAACAACAATCTCTTAACACTGACATCAACTAAGAATTACTATTGTTAGTGATGAAACAAGTAATTACACGAATGTTGTTATATGCTTAGCTGAATATGTTTTTCAACTTCCTTCCTTTACTTGTATGTAAAGCCACTATAACGCGACGTAATTATTTATTACATGTAGTTAATTTCGTGATATATAATTGCAATAAAATGAAAGAAAGAAGTGAGGAAGAAGAAGTTGAGTCACCCACCTGAGCAGTGTCACACAGAAACAGCGGCGAGAGAAAGTAAACAGAGTGATCTGAAAGAATAGCACGTAACATATTATAACGAGAAAATATGCTCATTCCATCAACTACCATTCAAATTCACATGTGGAGTTACAGGCCCAACTACCATTCAGCCTTGCTTTCACCCAACTTAGCCCAAATGCTGCTAGCAATAGGCTGTTGCTTCCTGCACTCTCCAAGTTGCTTCCTGCACTCTTTCTGGAATTTTTTTTTGGCTTTCCTGATTGACCATTTCGAAAGGAAAAAAGGAAGTACAGGAAGTAATAGCCCAATAAATATAGGACAAGCTAGACGTAAAACCCTAAAACTGGGCCCTCCAATCGAACCCATTATAGCCACGGTGAATGCATGTTTTATATAGTGTTTTAGGATTAGATTCATGTTGAAAAATTGACTATTTTTGTATGGTAAAGACACACAACAAAAAATTACATCTACTTTTTTTATGGTAATATCATAATTTTGTAGAATAAAATTGATTTTTGGTGTTATCTAAACACACTAATAGTAAACTTTAAACGCGGCTACAAGAGTAAACTTGATAGTAACAAGAATGTATTATAAAACAATTTTTAGAACATGTTAAATGATAAATTAGCAAGTAATACACAAGTTACGTTTGTCAAAATTTTCAACATATATTAATATTAAATGTTATGTTTTTTTTTATCTTAATAATTTTCCTTAAAATATTTGTTACCCAACATGTTTTTCTTATTGTGTAATAAAATAAAATTGAATTGCATGCACCGATATTGAGTAATCCAGTATTCCAATTGGCGGCCAATAAAAACAAATCAGTAATACTCATAGGTTGTAATAATAAACGTAAAGAATATACAAAAAATAATAAATGCAAACGCATATGGTTTTTGGTACTAACCATGCATTCAGTTTGGTTGATTCTTTTTTTTTTTTTTTTTTTCCTGGTTACATAATGTTGTGAATAGTATTTTAACAAAGTAGGATAGTAATAAAGCATTAATACTATTGTTGTATAAAAGTCAGTTTAAATCTCATAAAGAAATCTAATTACCAGAGTGTGTGATCCTCCACAAAAATAATATGTATGAAGAAACTGATATAAAATTGAGAATATAAGTATTAAAATGTCTAAAATGCATTGTCCAAATGAGAAAACAGGATTAGAAGGTTAATATAATCCAAATAATCCAATTGGAAGTTCACATACCCAATACAATTGAATTCCTTATTTGATGAAGCAAATTAAGGCCATATTGTTTCATGCAGTTGGCGTGAAAAATCAAACTTTAATTGAACGATCATGGAGGGCTCGTGCAGGAGAGAATCATAATCTTTGGTCACTCATGATTGCACAAAATTTTGTAGAGCCATATGATCCGTGCTTTTTTTGCTGGGAACATATGAGTCAGAAGCACGGGAATAGTCAATTAGGCTGAGTATTCATGAATCATAGCCTATATATTACTTACTTGAGCTTTCAAATTGGCAGTGAAGGCATGCAAAAAATAAATGATGAAGCCCACAAGGTTACGGCCAAACCAATCAGAACTTTCCCACACAAGTGCTAACATATCAGTTACAAACTCAACTCAAAAGCTACACAAATGCACCAAATTCAGTTACCTTTTTACTTTACTGCCGTGGATGGAGGTGCTGTTAAGCTTTGGCCTTAAGATACAATAAGGCATTGAAATTGAGTTTCAAGAGAGCACAGAGTGACCAAATAATGTTTAGGATAGGAAAAAGTACTTATCAATCAATACAAGTATGCAAAAATATGTTTCAATAATATTAATTTTACCAAAGCCTTATTGCTAGAAAAATGATATAAATATAATAAATGAGATGAATAGAAAAAATGAATACTTTTTTAGCCTTAAGAAAAAAATGAATATATGTTTATCAATTATTATTATTATTTATATGGTAGTATTATAGTTGAGGGGGCACAGACCATTATGAGAAAAATAAAATGTCAAATCACCAGACGTTGATTACTGATCAAGAAAAAATTAAAAAACCTTCAACGAGTTGTGTTTTTTTTTAGGTAGATACAGTTCATTAAATTTTAAAGCTTCTAGCTATCAGTGATGAAATTTAAAGAGTTTTAATTATACGTGAGCAATCGGAAAAGTCAACGAAAGATTTTGCAGAATCACTGTGTCTCCTTCGCATGCATTCGCCCGCCAACATAACTACAGAAGATTTGATTATAAGAATAAAACTCGCATTGTTCAGACTTTCTACATGGTCACTAGCTAGGTCAGGACGGATTTAAGATTCCCATATGAGCTTTCCTTCATCTTATCTGCAATTTACCATTCTAAAAAAAATACTAATGTTTAGTTTCACAAAATATATCTTTTTCTTAATTAAATTATATTACAATAGTTTCTTTAATTCTACTTAAGTTATAAAAGTCTTTTATTTTTTTTTTCCATAATATAGATGTGAAAATCTATTGATAGACTTTGTTGATATATAATCTTCAAAAAAAATCTAATTGATCATTTAGTAACATCTTTCTTTTCAATTTTTGTTCATGAGTAAGAGTAAAAATATGTTGTACTGGCCAAACATTTTCTAGGAAACAAATTAAGCCCAAACTTTCGTACAACCCTATTTGATTAAAAAAAAAAAAGGCAAACTTATGTCATTTAAAAACACACTTAAAAAAGTCCAAACTTTTGCATCACAAAGTATAAAACTTTAAATCTATTCACTTTTGTCCATTTTCGTTTCATCCCCTTCTGCCAATTTAAACATAATCTTTTTGAAGGAGAATTTAAACATAATCTTAGGAAACAGAAATATAATTTACATTTTTTTACAAAAGATTATAAAGTATTATCTTATTTTTATTTTATATTTAAAATAAGTTAGTTGATAAAATAGTTATAAACAAGTTTTTGTTGTTTTTACTTTCGTTTACATTTTTTTTGAAAAGAGAAGATAAAAAATATAAGAAGCATATTTGTAATTATTTGTAAAAACAAGAAACAAAAATAAATAATGTTTGCTCAAACTAAATAATAATAGAAGTTGTTAAAATAAAACAAAATGAGATGCAATAAAACTGTTCCAGCTTCAAGTCTATTGTAGTGTTAGACTCATTGTATATTACCCGTTTTGGTTAGCATGGACTTTACATCTTTGTCCTTAAAGGCGTCTTGAATATGATAAGTTTAACTATTCAATGAAGTTTAGGTTGAAATAAAATAAAATAGTTTTATTATTTGAATATTTTATGAAAAAATAAATAAGAATGATTTCATTTCATATTTTATTAAATTGAAAAATAATCTATTTAATTTTATCTTATTTGAAATAACAAAAAAAAAACTTCATATCATGTTATTGTATAGAATAGAAATGAATAAAGAAGTAAAATGGAGATGTCCCCTTGTCTAATAAGTTACCTGCCAAGTGGGCTATGGATGGCAAAAGACAAATTGAAGATGTCCCCTTGTCTCTTATCCTTTTCCCATACAATCTTAATTTCTTCTTCACGTGTCCCAGGAATGACATCCTCTTTCAACCATTCTCAAGACGGTTTTCTTGACCCCCTTTTTTCCTTCCCTGCTAACTGGTGCCATTTGGTACACAAAATAAGCTACTACCCTCCCTTCTTTTATCTTCTATTCCTTGTTCTTTTCTTTTCAGGATTTAGCCTCTTCCATAACCAACAAAATTACAAAAGGGCATCAACATCATCATTAAAAGATTCATTCAAGAGAAACCAACCTTTTTTCTCTTTTCATTGCCATATCCGTACAAAATATGGGAAACTAATCTGCTTTCTTTTATATGTAACATGTAACATTATTTTCAACCTTATGTATGACATACAATTTTGAGCATATTAAGGAGACATATATTAAAAAAAAGAATATCAACTATCCTTCTTATAATAATATATCCTGAGTCGAACAAATGTAAAAGAGAAAAACAGTTTCAGCTCAACCTAAATTTTGAGCCCAATTGATGATGGGGAGGAATCAAATTAATCAAACAAAAAATTAAAGGGAAGAAAAATTGGAAGAGAGTAACATGTGAACTATGAAACTATGACTAGTTCAATTTCCGTGAGAAAATTGGAATTGTTGTTTTTATTTGTTGTTGCTTGATGTAATATTGCCATTGCTGGTGTTGTTCGGTGTGGTGCCATTATTATTAGTACTGGTAGCATTGTTGTTCGGCTGTGCACCTCCAATAATGGAAGTGATGGCTGCTGCCAAAGCTGCAGTGAAGTTGGGGTCAGCTGCAATGGCAGCACTAACTGTGTCAGCAAGGTGTGGTAGTGGCCGTTGAGATCGATTACTCGATTGGGAAGGGTCTGCATCTTGAGACATTTGAAGGCCAGAAAACTTGGATTGGTTATACAGTGCTTGGCCAAATATCTGAGGCAGCAATGAGGCTTGTGAATTGGCAAAGTTCTGAGGGACACCAGGGAAGGGGATTTGGAATTGGCTTGGTTGGTTTGGGAACTGTAATGGGTTTGGAGACTGAGTTAAGTCCAATGTAACAGTTGGGAATGGAGCTGAGGCTGAGATAGTTGCCATGCTAGAGGAGCATGGGAGGAGTGTCCTTGTGAGGAAGTTTGCATTCATTAGGCCATCAGCACTTGACATTGATCCTGAAAGCAGCATTCTTGCGGCCGAGGAAGTGGTTTGTGCCATTGCCATAGCAGCTGGAGGCAAAGGGTGGTTGTGATTCCCTTCATATGTTGTGATCAATATTGTTCGGTCTTCAGCACACCTTTGCACCTGTTTACACATAAATAGTGACACACTCATATTTAGTTACAAATATCAAACAATACAAACCACTTGCTAACTTCATCCTACTGTTGAGGTGTGGAAGAATCGTCCATGAGCCATAATTCAATTTTATTTCATACTTACTAGTTATCATTCTTGTTAAATTAATCTCAAACTCATACTTTTTAGTAGAAGAACATGAGACTCGCAACTTATTTTTTTCTTGTTCCACACATGTATCTTCCTTTTGAGGCAACCCTAACATTGTCAGACACTAAATATGATAGTGCGAACCTATTTTTTCATATTGTACTAGTTTCTTCTGCTAGACCTAACTACTATTGGTTGAGATGTACGTGCACCTTAATTTGCAAGAAATTAAGGTTGATAATGGACATGACATACCTGTTTTCTCACTGGGCACTGTTTTTTCACTGGGCAACCTGCTGCCATGGTACACCTATAATAAGCTCGAGGACATGGGTTTCCTTTGGCCATCTTCTGCCCATACTTTCGCCATTGACACCCATCAGTGATCTGAAACAATAAACAATTTTGTATCAGTTGAAAGGAAAAAATAAAATAAAAAACAATTTGGCCTTAAAAAATTGAAAAACTTACCATAGGTGCCTCTGATCGAGCTCTAACAGAAACTCTAGCCTTCCTCATGGTGGCCTCAGCTTGATCAACATTTCTAGGAGGACTAAACTTTGGAACATTGTTATCAGCAGCCACTCCTTGATCCGAGGGACTATCCTCTCTCTCAATTCCCCTTCCAAATTCCTTCTTGTCTTGATCAAACACTAGCCCTTCATCACTAGCATTCCCATTCTTCTTGGATGCCACCTCTGCATTATTTGTTGGTGACCTTGACCAATCCTGACTTTTTCCCACGGACGAAGAAAGCGAAGGTTCATTGGTTTCAGCATTAGTAGCCAATCCAAGATCCATAAACTGTCTTGGCACCAAGGCTCCACCATTCCCAGTTTTTTTTTCTTCCAGTTTTCCATCAAAAACTTGTTGTTGTTGTTGTTGTTCACCGTCCTCCTCGCCCTTCTGATCCTGCATCAAACTCACCAATTGCATCTGCAAGGCATTGTAATTGGTGTTAATCTGTTCAAGCATGTTCCTCAGCCTATGATTCTCCACCTTCATTCTCTCAAGCTCATCTCGAAGAACAACCATCTGAAAAAAAATTGCATGCCACATATCAAACATAACAAATGAATTAACTCCCAATTATATGGTGTTACATATAAATCTATCTACCTCACTCTTAGGTCTCTTGTCATCTGAATTAGGCGATATCTCATCGTCCACCATGGATTGATCACTGCTGGTGTTGGTGGTAAGAAGATTCAATCCAGTCTATTAAGAGAATCACATATTCATTAACTAGCACATGATCAAGATCATCATAATATAAATACATAGATAGATACATCACATAACAATAAATGGTGACGATGAAAAGACATGTGTTGATGTTGTAGGATAAAGGGTGAGTGACTTACGTTTACTTTCAATTCCAAGATAGCAGGAGTGGAGGAATGATCATGTGTCTGATGAAGGTGGTCAAATGAGGGAGGTGCAGAGGTGGAGGCAGAGGCAAGGTTGTTTATGTTGTTGTTATCATCATCATCCTTGTTGGTCTTGTTAGGGAAGAAGTCCATCTCGTCGATGTGGGGTCTCTTGTCATCAGAGGTAATGTTGACTTGGAAGGGGATGGTGGAGGTGGTGGTGTTGTTGGTGTTAGGAGTAGATGATGGTGGAGACCTCTTTCTGCTAATTGTGGAATCCATGTTAGAACTAAGTTTCCACTTGTGTTGGCTACTGTTGTTGTTGTCTTTGTCTTCAGGGAAAGAGTTTAAGACTACTGGCTTGTGGGAGAAGAAGCTCCCAATTGGATCTGAATCAATGGAGAGTCCACCCCCTCTTGCCATCAATTTCAATGGAACGAGAGAGAGAGAAAGATATGGAGACGAGAGAGAAGAGAAAGAGAGAGATACAAGTCATAGTAAATGATGCAATTGGACTCGGCAATAAAAGAGGGGAGTTGAGCCTTCACAAGAAGACCAAAAGTGAAATACAAGTGTCCTTTATATTTTCCTTCAATATTATTGTAGCATTCCATTGGATTTCATTTTTTAATACACAATAGTCATATATAAATACTATATAATATACAATGTCACCACCTGTTATGTATCACTTATATTGTAAAACACTTTTATAGTGTAAATATCTAACCCCTTTTCTCATTAAAAATATCATGAATACTTTTTCATATCTTCTCTCACTTTGATAGTAATATAGTGATGGGGTTGCAGTTTGCACGTTCTTAATTATTGATTTTTTTTATAATAAAATAGTCAAAAATACAACAAAAGGACTCTAAAAAGAAAAAAGAAAAACCCAACGAATGAGTCCGTGATGTTTTGTCAAATACTTCTTGTGTGGGTGTTATACTTTTTGTGAACAAATAAGAGAAGATAAATCAGAGAATGCAGCTGTTATTTTGTAGAAACATTGCAGAAATATAGCACAGCCGTGAAAACAAATCTTGAATGATAAACCTCTTACCCCACATTGATATCAGTTGATAACGTAATATATGCGTATAAACTACTTTGACCTGGCTAATGATTCTGAAAACAAAATAACGGCTTCCTCACAATTTTTGGCAGAATATTGTAGTTAAAAGTGAAAAACTAAAAAACAGAACGTGATTTTTCCTCCTTTTTTTGTATCATTTAAGAGACTTGTATTTTTTTGTACAGCTTATCATTTAAGAAGTTTATATAAAATATATTTTGCAGAACTTTATTCTTAATTTATATTTACTCAACAAATATAACTTAATTAACAACACACTCAATTGATAAGAAATGACTTGGGTTCAATCTTGTATAATACATTCTTCAAAAAAATATGATGTAATTAAATTTGAGATTAAAAGTTAATTTTATAATCGGTCCAAAGATTATATTTGTGAAAATATCTCAAAATTTTACTGGATAGTCAAAGAATTATAATTTATATTCACATAATTTTATAAACATAAATTTGACATACATTAACATGGTTACTGTAAATTTTATTTTTTTTTTGTTTAAGATATCAGACGGGGTTATAAGTCTTTCTGGCGCCGTTCAGAAAGCGCGTACTTGTGTGTCACTTTTATCGGTTCAAAACATTTATGATTTTAATAATATATATGCATATATATATATATATATATATAAACGTACATATTCTAATCTTATTGGCGTTGGTGTTGAATACTCTGAATAATGAAGATGTATAAAAGGTATTAAGAAAGATATCGAAGCAAAAGTAATGTTTAAGTATTAAAAATCTCATACAAATTATGTTCTACTAATTCGAAAAAATAAGGTAGAAGTATTCTATATATAAATGTTTTAAAAGTAATATTGGAGTTTGATTTGTATACTGTTGAATATTTTCATACTCTGAACCAATTAGAAACTATTCTATTATTTTTATAGATGACTTTAGTATACATGAGATCCAAAAATTTATTGCCCTTTTAGGGTTGTGGCCTGAGCCTAATTAAAAAGTGAGATATGAGTCAATGGCTTTGACTGAGTTGTTGGAACTAATTGGTGGGATCCTCTTAGACACGTACATGGTGAGAATCAGATCAAGAGGAATATATTATTATTGACCCAGTCGACCCTAGTGAAGTGGATCTCTTTCTTGCTTTATTCAAACTTGTTAAGTTGTTGTAATTATCTTCTATCTAAGTATTTAGTTATACACACCCATTTTCCTTTATATATGTTTTTTTTCTGTTGTGACCTTTATATTTTCCTATATATTTTCTTCTAGTTTTAATATCAGTGGATATCCAACAAATTTTAAATATATATTTTATTTAAATATGCTGTTAACATGTATATGATATATTTACTTATGCTACTAGTATCAATTGAACCCTTTAACAAGTTGTAACCTTGTATCATAACTAATTTAAATATATATTTTATCTTCAAAAGCATCTATCATGTATCTCATATATTCTTATACTTTAATATCAACTGAATTATTTAAATTAATATTTTATCTTTTTCAATCTATCATTTTTAATATCAAATGATAT
>PYAF01004402.1:1714088-1728569 GCA_007407185.1 Glycine tomentella | reverse complement strand
TTTTTATCAATAATTTAAAATAATAATATATCACAATATAAATTATTTATCATAAATCTAAAATATAAATTATAAATTATAACTACAAATATATTTATTAATTGCATATTTTAATTATGATAAAATTTATATATCTAAAAAATGCTATATTTCAATGTTTTATTATAAATGTATTTTTTTTTCAAATTTTATCCTGAATTTTTTACATAAATCAAGAAAAACTAATAAATAGATAAAGAGAATGACATTTTTATAAAATTAATTTGATCATCATTAATTTATTTATAATTTATATTTTTTATTGTCCATCGTTCATTAATTTATAAGAGATATAAGTGAAAAATAATAACTAATATTATATTGAAAAGTTAAAATGATACCTCCAATTCTTTTTTATAAAAAACATTTTAATATATTTTATACTTAACTTCTTTCTTATAACAATGATCAGAAGTAATAATTATTTTGGAACTTATTTTTTCTTTTTACATGACAAATGTCATGGGACAAAGGAAGTACCATTTTTGGTGGGTTACACCTTTCATTTAATGATTTTCTATCTTGATTTAAAGTAAGGTCCATCAAAATTATTAATTTTCTATCTAGTCAACATTCCTGTTTGTTGATACGCATTCTCTGTGATGTCTCCACCCAAAAAAAGAAAAAAAAAAAACAAAGATATTTAGTTGAAGAAGATTTTCAGATAAATAAAATTTGAACCAATTAATTTTATTAATTTGGATTGTTTCGGCTTTTCAATTTTTTTGCACAACCTGAACTAAATTAATCTAATCAAGAACCGATTGATTTTATTTGCAAATATGAAAATTTTGTTTTTAAAAAATGTAAAAATATATAATTTTGCCCAAAAGTTCACACATAATCTTGTCATTAAAATGTGTAAACATCATATTCTATTGTAATTGACTTCCATCAATTAAATAGTAAAAAAGTTATAAGAAATGATTATTTCATAAAATTCCATGCATAATAATCCATAAAAGAAAAAAATTACATAGTCCGTTTGGTTTGAATTCATTGGATTTGTAAATAACAAATCTTATATCCATATCAATCATTATTTGGACTTTTTTTATACATATATAGATGAAAGGTATTTTTCATAAACAATCTTGTTTGAATTCGGTAAGACCATTGGTTAAATTACAAAAATCTCATACTAATTGATTCACGTGCTTAGTAGTTAATTTATTTGGAGTTGGACTCCTTAATTCAAGCTAAGAGTGTTTGCTAATTAGATTGAATTGGTTTGAAGGAAAAAACCATCCATTCCAATTACTTTGATTTTTTTAATTCATCATTAAATTTGTTTTATTTAAACTGTAATATGATCCAATTCAAAGCAGTTTGGATTGGATTGATGTTTTATTTCATTCTTAATTCTATTTTTATGAGACAATATTAAATGAATGATGAGATATATAATAAATATAATAATAAATAATTTAAAATATCAAATATTGTTCGGGTAGAAAGCTGAAGGTCATGTTAGTCCTACGACTGATTCAACCTCTTTTTTAGGAAGGGTGGTTTGCTGGCAATGTAGATACTAGATAATAATAAATATAAGCACTTTCCTTAGAGAGAAATTTGTAGAGTGGTTTTTCACTTTGTGACCTCTGGTATTGAAGAGTGTGAACCTAATAGTACAAAAAACGAATGGATAATGTTACAATTAAAATTGGGCATAGTCATATATTGTAACAAAGGTTTAAATTGAATATGAATTTAATATAAAAAAAATGTACAGAATGTATATTTTTATTATCGAGTTCTTAAATACATATGAAATGCAAATATTTTTTTGATATTAAACAAATTTAATAATAATGTTCAATTTTGCTATTTATATAAAGTAACTCTGCCGGCACACGCACACCACATCCGTGCTAATTTGATCACTATTGAAGTCGTACAAAATCCATTAGAGTCATACAAAATTCACATGGCCATGATCGGAGTTCGTTAACGCTGATGCTGATTTAAAGGTTGTACATGAATCATATAATCTGGATTTACAACCATGTAATAAATTTTCCTCCAAATAAAACGGTGGCCATATATATGGTGCAAAATCACATCTAAAGTTAAAGATCTGCAAAATCTAATTTAGAAATTAAGTTGCGTGTATACAGTGGACAACAAATTGGCAGAAAAAAAAAAAGGAGTAGGTGATCATGTTCCATGTGAATATGATTTTTGCATGGAAAGTTGTAGGATTTAGGAAGAAAAACGTGATTCAATTCACATCGAGTTCTTTATCTTTCTAGTCAATAGAAGACCCCAGGCCCCCCTCACTTTTTGTAGCTTACACCTTTCCTTTATGAGTAGCATTTCAATAATTTCTTTTTAAGGAAGTAGCATCTCAATATTTAAAGCATACTTTTATACCGATTTAAAAATTTATATTAATTAGCGTCGTAAATCTTTATATTTGTGTAGATTTTTTGTATTATGTAAAAAAATACAAATAATGACATAAAAGTGTTAAATCATGTTCTTATAATACTACTTTGTATCCAAACTTTATCTTCCTCTACCAGGGCACAGTTCACGCGCGCAAGTAATCACTCCATTGTAAAAGTAAAAATTTATCTTGACTTCATTAAAAAAAAAAAAAAATTGTCTATTGTTGAAACTACAGTCAATGAGTGATTTAAACAGTTGGTCGAATCAGTTAAGTACTTAATTTAGAGAGCTTAATTTTTTTAATCAAAGATTTGATTAAGAATCGATTGAAATTAATAATAAAATAACTTAAATTGATATTTTAAAAAATTAAAATAATATTATTTAATAGTTTATTTATTATGTAAAAAGATAAAATTTACAACATATCATATGTGAGATTAGGGTCTTGGCCTCTTCGGATTGAGTCGAATATAAGAAAGAGTTTAGACTCATTTTTTTGCCTTAAACACGGACATCTCCCTCCCTAAAATTTTTCAGATTATTTGTCAACAAAATCCACACAATGAGATTTGAATCCACAACATACGATTTAATCTTACCAACTTATTGGCAGCGCAAAGGAAATCCAACATCAATAATTTTATTGACATTTATAAATGTCAAGACTATTGTATTAGCTTATTAATTATTATATCCTCAATGTATTAGTTATTTCTGGAGAGAATACACACCATCTAGTAGTATTTATCTTGCCCAATGCCTTAATGCATAGATGTCTCACTTCATGCTTTTGCATTTGCATTTCGAGTGACAAAATATCCAACCACATTAATATGATTAGGGAGAGAGAGAGAGAGAGAGAGAGAGAGAAGAGTGCAATGCGTGCACCAAGAATGGGAAGGTAAACATGTAACGGTGACACATCTGAATCTTAAACTGATAAAATTTTGGAAATGTGTGGTCCAACTATTGAATTTTATGGTTGGTTGGTACGCAAAATAAATGGTTCAAGAGATTGGTCAGAGTTAAGCAGCAACTTTTTAATTAGCCTTTCTTATTTCCAACTTTGTCACATGATTGATTCTTTTCTTCTTATTAGAACTGTCAAATATGGCTAGATTCTGGTTTCCTATGTTTTTTTCAAATTGATAGTGGAATGTGAACAATAACAGATTCTTTGCATAGTTTCTAGTTTCACTTTCAATTTTCAACTCGAGCAACCTTAACCAAGAAGAAGTGGGTGTTTCTGATTGGACATAGGGCTTTTGATCTGCTTTGTTTGTTTTCTTCTTTTTCTTTGTTTTTGGTCATGGTTTTGATCTGCTTCTGAATGGTCCTTATGGACAGAGCAAAAATAAACCAATTTAGTTAACACGCGCAAAAAAAAAAAAAAAGACTTATTTATACAATGAAAAATTAGCACAATAAAATATCTTATGAAAATAAAAATCAATGTTTGAAAGGAGAGGATCACACACTAAATACATAGTAAGTGCATGTTTTGAAACGGAACAGGAATATGATTTTTCACATCAAAACAAACACTATTAATCCAGTCTTACATTTTTTACATTAAAAACGTGATTTGTTGGCTCTCAAACGTGATTCCAGCAAATTGGTTTTGCACAAAGGTTTACATTGAGGTATTAAATTAAGTTTGTAGCCAGAAAAATAATGTAAAAATGATAAATCTAGTATGGATGAAATCATATATGACAATTTGTAAAATTATGCACCAAAATATAATTTGCAGTTTTAGTGAACACAAAAGTCGTTTTAGTGTGCACAAAAATCAGAGTAAAAGAGACCTAATAAATAGAGTCAATGACAAGAAACAATAAATAGTGGCATCATACAACATCAATATCAACAACAGATTTAATCCAAATTAATTAGGATCGGTGCTATACAGTGGCACCATCAGGAAAAATAATCTACAAAATTAAAGAAAAAGCCACAGCAGTTTGCAATTATTCCCATGTCCAATTTCTCAAACATGCATTCAAAAGCAATCAAAGAGAAACAAGTAGCTAGCATTCCGTGAGCTTCCAGTTTGTTTGTTACCACTCATTATTGAATACACAAACATTATGATATGGCATCAGAACTGAGCTTGGAAATTATCTAAGTAGACAAATACTGTGTCATCCATGTCTGGAAGCAAGACCAAGCAAGATGAAACCCAGCTTCATCTTCATCAGGCATTCCCATGTTCTTCCTCTTCCGGATTGTTTCTGGAAACCTGTTCATGAATGCATGACCAATGCCAGGGTAGATGTGGACCTCTTGTGGTTGTGGAACTCCAGACATCGAACAATATTCAGTAGATTGAATTTAAATATTTTCATCTAAGAGCATCAACACATTTGTGCTTTTTCTCATTCATAATGGTGAAACTCTACTAACAAAAAATAATGATAGCTATTAGAATTTGAGCTTGGACTTGACTCACTCTTTAAAGTTAACTCAGAGGGTGAGATTGTATCTCACTTCTATTTATCTATATCACTAGTCAATATAAGATCTCTGACATCTCAAACGTAGAGATTATAGAATTGGATATATGTGGTGGTCTAATAAAGACTCGTTAATAGGCTCAACAACAACTATTAGAGTAAACTCTAATATCATGTTAGAAATTTGGGCTTAGACTTATTCAATTGCAAAAGTTAGTTAATAGGATGAGAATGATACTCCATTATTTTTGCCATATTACTAGTGAATATAAGATCTTCAATGATATTGACTGAAATGTACCATGTCCAACAAAATACTCGTCATGAATAAGGAAGTATCTTTAAGAGAAGTTTGAACTGAAGAGCACAGTTAAGAAGTCAATGTTAGTTATTTGGTCATCCTAGGGTGGTGGGAAGGTTGTACACACAAGAAAATAAACAAGGAGGAAAA
Organism: Glycine tomentella; assembly: GCA_007407185.1. Classification (NCBI taxonomy): domain Eukaryota; kingdom Viridiplantae; phylum Streptophyta; class Magnoliopsida; order Fabales; family Fabaceae; genus Glycine; species Glycine tomentella. Next base: position 1,723,229 of record PYAF01004402.1, on the reverse strand, counting down.
AAATACATTTCACAACACGCATGCATTGGCAACATCAGAGTTTATTTAGATTTTGTCTCATACTGTAACATCTGAAAAGCCAACAAGTTTATCCTGCTCTCCAAAGTGGGCTTGAAGGGGAGCTTTGGCTAGGGCAGGGTCTGCAAGCTCTGAAGAAGGAACACCATAGAATGCTACAACGGCATCAACTTCTAAAAGCTAGACAGAACACGCAATTGAGAGAGCACCCCCCATACAAAATCCTGTTACACCAACCTGTTGCAATGAATAAAGAAGTTACATTTTGTATAATTTAGCGCAAAATCATATTGTAGTACACAAGGAGTGGCAAAGTCAAACCTTCTTTGAACCATTTGATTTAAGCCAGTTAACTGAAGCACAAATATCCTTTACGTCACCTTGCCAATCAAGATCTTCCATCAAATACTGAGCTTCTGCAACATCCAGAGCAACCTTTCCTCTGTACAGACTAAAAAAGAAAAAGGACAAAATCCATGAACCATCCAAATGTAGCATATGATATACATTACCATATAAATAAGGAAGATTAAGAAAAATTAGGGAGATCGAATTTGCTATTATCTTATCTTACTCTGGGATAAGAGCTTTAAACCCAGTAACAAATTGAGAAATCTTCACAGCATGGTTCTTAATTTCAGACTCCACACCCCACCACTCCTGAAGCACAACAATTCCGGGAGCATCCTCTTTGCCAACCACGTATGCATCAAATGTCTGGCCATTGGAAACAAAATGTGCATAACAAAATTGAAAATGAAGTTACAACACATGTAGCAAACATGGAGTAGTAACATTACGGTGGCAAAAGACAATAAATGAATAACATGCATGAGAGAATGTAGTCTAATGGGAATGAAAGAGGGCACTCTCACAGTGTCATCCCTTTGAATCTGAATTTTCTTGAAAGAGGATGATGCCATGGAATGAAGGTAAGCGATAAGTAGAGAGGAAAAAATTACAAAAGCTTTTCAAATTTGAACTGCTCGGAATCCATTTATTTATGTAACTTTCAATAGAATTTTCAAAGGATTAAAAACTAATGCAGATAATGTTGATGGTGAGAACATTATTATTTATAAAGAGAACATGAAACGTTCTTAACATCAAACATTTAACGGTCCATTTTTTTCTAAGCTATATTTTTTTACTATTTAATACTCCAAATTATAAATATTTCTTGCGGTCAGGATTTTATATAATCACTGCAGAGAACCTTATTTACATTGATTTTCATTTCTAGCCTATTGAGCAACTATATGGGATTCCAATTGGTAGGGAATCTCCTCTATCCAGTATCTATCAAACAACTCAAAAGCAAGAGTAACTAGCTTATCTAATCACCTTTCACATGTGACAAAAAGGATGAATCATTCATTTTGTACGAGAGTCTTGTAAAATGCCACCAAAGCATGTATTTATTGGTTTCTCAGCACGCCAAGCCTGAAAAAGCACAAGGCAAAACTGATGTGGAGAAAGATCTGCAGCTACTTGAAGGCTCCACCTGAAAGAAGCTAGAGCTTCTGCAATCTTTGGCTCATGATAACAAAAACAGTATCGTTCCCTTTATAAACTCAGTGCTTTTGTGGGTGGGTGGGGGCTAAACCAAAATAATGAAGGCTAACATCTCAAATAAATGGAAATCAAGGATAGTTTTTCTTTTTCCCATGACCCGTATGTATGTGGTAAAATAATGAACATTATTGAACGCATGCACATCGAATTATTATTACTGGTAAGCCTAGAAAAATGTAGAGCAACAGACTTTGGGCCAGGGTTCTGGATGCTAATATTAAGGTTAGGCTCGCTTCTCTCTCTCCTTTTTTTTTTTCTCTTTTAAAGTTTGGTCCATGGTCTATTTCTCATCTATATAATGTTGAAACACACGGTAACCACTTGCCACGCTCATACATTATACAAATCCCGCAATGCCAAAACAGGGGTAAAAATTACGTAAACTCGGAAACATATGATTTATTGTAATTCATCTAAAATTTGGTTTATATAATAAAGTTAGTGAATGCATTCTTATGGCATGCAATTGCATGGAAATAAACAATGCAATCAGTTTGGTTCGGAGCTGATTGGAGATGTGCAGTTTGACTTCGTTAACGATGGGTGCCCAAAATGGCAAAATCACATGATTACGCACACTTGGTCCAAAGAATTCAACGTTTCATGCACCACAGATGATCTCGTACAACAGCTTCTCAAAACCCATCTTCTACAAGACAACATTCTCTACCAAACTAATGCACATCGCTTCTTTTCAGCACCGGAATGACGAGTGTAACGGGGACCACACAAAACAAGTCAATGATAAGAAGAATGAACAACACATCACCCACTAGCCCAACTAATTGACTTAATTGAAGAAAAGCCACAAATATTTTCAATATTATTTCCAACACAAATTTCACACATGCATCCAAACTTCAGGAAATAACTGAAGTGTAGCAAGCAACAGGGTCTCCACAGTTTGTGGGGCCATTAAAACGGGGTTCTATATAACCACTTAAAAGGTGGAATACACATGCAGCATATGACTTTGGAATTGAGCTAGGAAATGATCTAACTAGACAGATAACGGGTCATCCATGTCTCAAAGCGAGACCAAGCAAGCTGAACTGCAGCTTCATCTTCATCAGGCATTCCCATGTTCTTCCTCCTCTGAATTCCTTCGGTTGACCTGTTCATGAATGCATGTGCATTGCCAGGATAGATATGTACCTCATGCGGAATTCCGGAGGCTTTCAGCTTCTCTTCCAATGCCTTGGCCGCCTGAGACGTCAGACAATGTCAATACAATATTCAGTGGATTAAATTTGAACATTTTCATCTATGAACATGAACACGATTCTGCTCTCTCTCCTTTTCCTATTCATGATGTTTACTAACAACAAAATAACAGTTAAGTGACTGAAATTTACCTTGTCCAACAAAATACCCATCACAAAATAGAGGGTATATATTTCAAATAAGTTCTAAAATGAGAGCAAGATTACAATTTCGATATTATTTATTATGAAAACAATGGAAAAAAAAATGTTTCACAAGATGAATGCAATGGCAACAGCTGAGTGATAGAAAGGTCAGAGACCCAGTTTATAAAGGTTTTGTATCACAATTAAAAGACACCCACACTTGGGGAAATTGAAATCTGGATCATTTAAGCTTCAAAATTTCCTCAATTTTATTTAGGGTGTCTGGGTATGCTTGGTATAAGAGGTTGATGATGGGAAGATGAAAGACAGAGCGGGGAATAAAAAGTTATGAGGAGAAAGGTTTTGATTTTGCTCAATAATATTATCAAGAAAGTGAAAAGCTCATGAATGAAAATTATTTTGCATGTCTTACTAATTGAAATGAGTGAAATTAAGATATAAATTGCAAAGAGATTCTCATACTGTAACATCTGAAAAGCCAACAAAATTGTCCAGCTCTCCAAAATGAGCCTGAACAGGAGCCTTGGCTTGTGCAGGGTCAGCAAGTTGAGAAGCAGGAACTCCATAGAATGCTACAGCAGCGTCAACTTCTTGAACCAAGACAGAACTGGCAATAGAGAGAGCACCTCCCATACAAAATCCAGTTACACCAGCCTGTTGCAATAAATGATGATGAAATATTTTTATAATTAACACAAAATGTGTACTCCTAATATTGAGACAGTTAAACAAATTAAACTTTATTGGGCAACATATAAACCTATGCTATTTGGAACTTTAATCCAAGTATATAATCAACCATATCAAACTTTATAAGGACACTTTGGCTCTCTGCCCACAATAATTATTTTAACCCAACAAACTCCAATGAAAAAAACCACTATTGAGAGAAACCTACATTTATAGTAAGTCACGCAAAATATCAGCAGAATTATGTACTATTTAAAAGATAGATTTTTTTTAGAAGAATACCTGTAAAGAAATTCCAACTTAATTAGACCAACATAAATAGACCATGGATCACTATTTCACTAGCCATTGGATCAAAATATTAAGTATAAATAAAGTTTTATAATAAACCCCACAATCAAAAGTAGCAAAGCTGGAGATATCATAAGTGAATTACAAACAGGATCTATCTTTAAGGGACTAAAGCAACTTCCCTTTCACTCGTTCAGTTCCTTCATAAAATAAGACTTAGGTCTTGTTTAGACAAATTTCTCCAACTAAACTTGTAGAAAGAAAAAAAGTAAAATAAGTTAAGCTTTTGTCATACGTTAAAATCGATTTTTGGAGAAACTAAATGAGAGAGCTTCTATAAATTAGCTTATGCATAAGCTAATTTCAACTTATGGAAGAAAATTAATTCATTTTACCTTCATAGTTTCTTTGCCTATAAGTGCTTATTGAGAATCATTTTCTTTTTCTGTGTTTATTGAGAAGTTTATCCAAAAAAGGCCATACACTAGCTCATTTTACACCTCACATAAAGGTTAGCTTATGTCTTTATGAGTTGATAAAAAGCAGAAAAACCTTCTGTAACTACTGCATGATGATAAAAGCACAAAGAACTATTCAGACACAGGTTAACAGAATCAAATGTTTATACTAAGATTACTGTAGATGACAGAGGATTTTTAAGATAAAGAATTTTTCATCTTGAAAACAAAAACAATGCCAAACCTTCTTTGAGCCATTTGCTTTAAGCCAGTTAACCGAAGCAGCAATATCCTTCACAGCACCTTGCCAATCAAGACCATCCATCAAATGCTGAGCTTCAGCAACATCCAGACCAACCTTTCCTCTGTACAAACTGGTTAAGAAAAGCAAAAGCCATCAGTGATTCAAATGTACATAGCATGTGAAATATTGCCACATGAATAAGGAGTTAGGAAAGTTTAGGGGTCATTTGGTTTGATAAAACATTTTCTATTTTAAGTTTGTATAAGAAATAGTGAAAACAGAAAATGAATACAGAAATTTTCCTGAATAAACTTTTAAGTACAAGAAACAAAATGAAAACAATGTAATATTTTTGTAATTAAAAGTAAAAACAGGAAATGTTTTCTCAAACTAAACTACCCCTACAGTGCCATTATCTTATCTTACTCTGGGATAAGAGCTTTAAACCCACTACCAAGCTGAGAAATCTTCACAGCATGGTTCTTAATTTCGTAATCCACACCCCACCACTCCTGAATCACAACAATTCCAGGAGCATCCTCTTTTCCAACCACATATGCGTCAAATGTCTGATCATTGGAAACAAAATTGCATAACAAATATAAAAATTATAATATGATGGAATAAGGAAAATAGCGTAGGAAAATTGTAGGTACAATACCATACTGGGAACGATATCTAGTTAAAATCATCGTAGTCTAAAATCTAAATCACAATTTTATGCTGCAAACTACATCAAACTAATTGAGCATGGCAGATCACTAACATAGCACAAAATAATCAGATCTAACTACAATTCACCTGTCAAGCACAGATTATTGAAAATCACAACTGGGCATATATAGCAGTTTCCACACAGTAAGCACGGTCCACTAGGGTAAATGGAAGGAAGGTAGCATTCAATTACAAAAGTTGATATTGATAAACACCCAAGCTAACATCTATGATGAAAATTCATCATCACAACACATTAATCAAAAAGCTTGAACTTCTATTTTAGGGAATGTTGTAAACAAAAGTCTCCACTACAGATGTTCATAGAATCCAATGAAGAGGGAAATAAACAAGTCAAAGATGAATTTAGCTCTAGCAGTTCCAAAAAACACGGATGGTGCTACTTTATATTAAAAACTAATGGAAATATAGTAAGGAAAATAAGTAAAATAAGTTAATAGTGGGACTGAATGTAGTCTAAAAAGAAAAAAAAAAGGTGGAAGGGGAATGAAAGACGGAACACTCACAGTGTCATCCCTTTGAATCTGAATTTTCTTGAAAGGGGATGATTCAGTGGAAGCCATGGAATGGAAATGGAGATCAGTGAGAAGCCGATGGGAGACTTTCGCAACATCACTGATGAAAAGAGGCCATTTTTATAAGATAAAAGAAAAATACGCAACAACTACCAAACGACGTCGTTTGATTTGATTTTCCAAACACCGAGTACAAGTATTAAAAGGGAAATTAATTACCCCCTCCACTCCTTAATATAAAGTCTAACATAAATTATAATTATTATTTAAATTAAAATATTTTTAATTGGTTATAAGATATTGTTTATTTTTGTTAAAAATAATAATTTTTTAATTAAATTGTTTTTATGATATATAATACTTCTTTTTTCTTTTATAAATACTAGTTGGATGACTCATGTGATACATGTGATTGTTTAATTATTAAATTATTTTAAAAAAATTATATGTTAAGAATAAACAATTTTGAATTAATAGATATGAAATAAAATGACAATAAGAGGTAGAAATTGTATTTATTATAAGCTAAGAAAGAAAGATGTCTAAATATATTAAGATCTAAACTTTAAAGAACTGAAATACAATTTTGTTAATGGTAACATATGGTTACAGTTATGAAAAAATAAATGAAATATTGATTGCTTGAAACTGAAATGAAGAATTGTACATCCATCCTTTCCAAGAATAAGCAAAACAACGATTTTGCTAGAAGTAATTATTAAAATAATATCTCCTTTGGATCTCATTGCTATAGACATAGCCCTTCAAATAGAAGTTTTACTTGTTCCTCCAAATCCATAAAGAAAAAACAATCCTGGATTTTGACCATTAACTCTTTGCATTATTTCTCATATATTCTTCTTTGCTCATTAGTCATGGTGGACATCAATTGAATATATTTTTAAGTAAAGCTCCTATGTCATAGTTTAACTCATCATATATGAGTCTATTTCCTCTTTTAGAGATCGGTGACATATCAGGCTGAAACATTGTTTGGATAATCACTCAAACTCCTATTATTGCTTTGTAATAGTGTCTCATTTCTGTTAATGCAAAGTTTTTCAATTCTCAAAGTACCAACTATGAAATTAAAAGTAAAAACACAAGAAATTAAGTACATGATATTCTCAAGTACGATGATTGATATGAAATCTCTTTTAAATATGATATAGTAATTGTAGCCTAACAACTCAAAATTATAATACACCATTTTTTGCAATGAACAAATTTGTTTTTATTTTTGATTCCATGTCATGAAATTAAGATATGATCTCGGATTTGACCATAGACCAAATTAGATTAACATTTTTCTTGAGCATCATGTACCATATCATATGTTACGAAAGTAAGGTAATCTTTCTTTAAATAGATTGATTTAGTATGTTTTATTATTTAGAGTGATTTCATACTTATTTAATAATTAAAGTTATAAAAATAACCTTTTTATCCACACATGTTATAAAATTAAGCTTCATTCTTTTAAAAAGATTGATTTTATATATTTTATTATTTAGAGTGATCTTGTAGGAATTAAATAATTCAAGGTCACAAATATAATTTTTTTATCCAAGATGATCTAACTGATCACATGTTACAAAATTAAGGTAACTTTCCTTTGAAAAAATTGGTTTTATAAATTTTATTATCTTTAGAGTGATCTCATTGATTAAATAATCAAAGTTTTAAATAGTTTTATTATCTTTTGTTCATTTTCAAACAAAAATTTGGGATAGATTTAATGAAAAATTAAGGAAACTTTTATGTGCATAAGATTAAAAAAACAACCAATTTAGAAGATAACCTTGTGAATCAGTAAACTTTAATTAACGACGATATTTTCAAGCAAAACCCTCAATTAAATGATCCAACAAATTTGACTCTACTGATATTGGGATAAAATGAATATTCATATAATTTTTTATGTTTCATGTACAGGTAATGACATTGAGATTCTGTAGACATGATTTTTGTAAAACAATAAAAAACAATATTAAAAAATTTACCAATTGAGATTCATTTGATATCATCAAAACATGTCCAAAATAAAATGCTAACGTAAAGATTTGACTTTCAACTTCACTGAGACAGCAACCCAAGTTGCTAATTCTGAATATGAATATGGCACTTGCTGGGTAAACAGGTAAGAAACAGAAACAAATATATATTTCAAACAAAATTAACCATTTTTGCAAAAATATATATTTTTTAATTAGCTTTGAGGATTTTGGGGAACTAGATGGGCTGGTTGTATGGATCAATCTCAGAAGATGTGCCAAGCGGGTTGAATATTCAAAGAACTTCACAGGATGTGTTCCTGGAGAATTACTCACTACAATGGTACAACAAAAGAGATGGGCCTCAGGCCTCACTGTTGTCTTTTTTGTAAAGCATTCTCCTCTTATGGGCATGCTCTTTGGTAAGATCCATTTTAGGGCAGGCTTGTCTTATTTATGGCTTACCAACTTGGGCTTCCGTGGTCTATTCCTAGTTTGCAACATTGCTCTACTTGCATATTGCATTATTAGCAACAGCAATATCTTTCCTAAGGTTAGATTCAAATTCCTATCCAATTTTAATGGCAAGGTTATATCTTATATGCTAGACAATACAAAGGATTTAATTCCAATCCACTTTGGTTTTGTTCCAGGGACTAGGCCTTTGGATTCCAATTGCTCTTTTTGTGATTTACAACCACTACAAAAAAAAAACCTATTTCCGACGGCCGAAATCAGTCGGAAATATCAAAAATCTGTCGGAAATTCGAGATTTCCGACGGATTTCCGACGGAAAAAAATCCGTCGGAAAAACGGTCGTTGCAAATATTTCCGACGGATTTTTTGGACGTCGGAAATTTCCGACGGCCAATTCCGTCGGAAATTTCCGACGGCCATTTCCGTGGGAAATTTCCGACGGCCAATTCCGTCGGAAATTTCCGACGGCCATTTCCGTGGGAAATTTCCGACGGCCAATTCCGTCGGAAATTTCCGACGACCAATTCCGTCGGAAATTTCCGACGGCCTATTCCGTCGGAAATTTCCGACGACCAATTCCGTCGAAAATTTCCGACGACCAATTCCGTCGGAAATTTCCCATGGCCTATTCCGTCGGAAATTTCCGACGGCCTATTCCGTGGGAAATTTCCGACGGCCATTCATATTACCTACGGCTCATTGAGTTAGTAATTTCCGTAGATTATTTATTTATTGATATTAAATAACATGATTACCAAAATAAAGCATATTATA
>PYAF01004402.1:1689235-1711703 GCA_007407185.1 Glycine tomentella | reverse complement strand
ATTTTAAAAGATTATTTCAATATAAAGAAACCGGATGAATTTTAAAAGATTAATGTGATGACTTTTAAGATTTTTTTTAAAATACTTTTCTGATTTGGATTTTGTAATTTAGATTTTAATGGATTTATAATATATGAATTCATAAAATTTACAAGATTTGAAAGAATTTCATAATTTTTAAAAAAATAAAAGAGTTCATAAAAAAGATAATTAATAAATTATAAATTCTTCTTTTACTCATAAAAGCCCAACAAACCTTTAATATGTTTAATTTTCCTATGAATTTTTTCTTTCAATATTCTACTTACTTTATGACATTTGGGTTGGCGCACAAGAGATAATTACTTTCCATAAAAATGGATATGCAGAATTGTGTTATGATTGCTACAATATTAATATCCCCAATGGATAATAATACCCTATATTTTCCTATATGATGCGATTGCTGTCGAGAGATAATTTTGCAACAATATTATGCTTTTTATATTTTTTTTTGTCAGCCACAGAGAATATAATAAAAATAAAAACTAAAAGTGTGTTTGATGCTCACCATGTAAAACAAAAGAGAACAGTACAGCCAAAAGTCATTTATGTCGACGCATAAATAGATATTGAGTTATTGTTGACCCAGTGTGCGTGGGACAAAATGGGTGGAATTTTAGATATTACAAGTGTTGTAAGTTTTCATTTTTCAATCCCAAATTTTTCTATGTTCAGAAGAAAGTTTGGAAAAATGTTATTCCCCCAATGAGTTAAGCAAGCATAATTTCTCTAAACTTAAAACCTGATGACGTGAGGAGAAGATGAGAGACGTGAAAGAGGAGAGGGGAGAGGAAATACGAGAGACAAATCCGTTTTTTTAAGTTGTCACGGTGAAGAAACAAGAGAATGAAGAAGTAATGGACAATTGTAAATTAACAGGGGGTTATTAAAGATTATGAGTAATTAAAATTATGAAGTGCATGAATGTCTACATTATCTTTTAGAAAAAAAAGAATTATGAGTAATTAAAGAAAAAGAAAAAAAATCAGAAAAATCTTAAGATTTTTTAAGAGATTATTTAATGTGTATTTTTATTAAAAAAATTATATAAATTTTATCAAAATTCATACTATAAAAGAATTTATTGAAATTTTTATATTTTTGAATATCTGAAGATTTTTTTAATTTACAAAAAACCTTAATTAAATACCATTGAATTTATTTGTAATCCTTAAAAATAAAAATAATCTTAATTACATATCATAAAACTTATTTATGTTATTTAAAAATATTGATTGAATATTTAAAAAAAATTAAAATTCTAATCCAATACATCCTTTCAAATAATATCAATATCATTACAAATTTCATGGTAGAAGAAAAATGGCCTTCAAAATATCAAGTATTCATCACACTTGAAGATGTGAACTCTATACCCAGATATTTCATAGAGACTTAAAGAGAGCACTTTGATTGGCCATTGTGTCAATCATAGAAAGAGAAAGTGGAGAAAATTTATTATTATTGGATAAATTTACAAATTTGTTTTTTTCTATTGAAAATATTTTTAAAATTTCAATGATAGAAAGAGACAGTTGGGATATATAGAAATTTTTTGTGTTCTAATTGAATTAACCAAACAATATATGGAATAACTTTTGGTCTTTTTAATATATTTATTTTTTCATTTTTTTATGTAAATTATTTGATATTAGTTCTTATTAAATATTTTTGAAAAGATTAATATAAAATAAAAAATTTATTAAGAACCAAAAGTAAAATTTGTTAATTTATCAAATATTAAAATAAAATATCAATAACTAAAAATATATTTTTTTGTTTTATCAAAGATTCAACACAACATTTATTAAAAATTCATGACAAAATTTCTTATAATTTTATCAAGTATTCAAAACATATTTCAGTTATAAAATTAAAAAAAATACAAAATATAAATCATATATTAATTTCTCCGAAAACTATGCTAAGTAGAATATAAATAGTATAAACAAACTAGGGAACAAAAATCCAAAACGATGGTGACATTTGAAATATATCGTGGTTGGAGGTAGACCCATCTCAAAATTAAATATCTTTTCAGTTTTTATAAATTATGTTTATTTTATTTTTTTCAAATAATATATTAGATAATATTTTTTTATTATGTAAAATATTACCTACAATGTTTTAAAAACTAAAAATAAAATAAATATAATTTATAAAAATTAAAATACTAAATTACAATAAAAAAATATTTAAAGCTTATATAACAAGTCTAATCTGGACATCTGGTTCAATTTCTCTCAACACCGCACATAACACACAGGAGACTTATCTGTTCTCTATGAGCAAATAATTAATCACTACTCATAATTCCTAGGAATTTTTCAATCATTTGGCAACAAATAATAAAAGTGCAACCTTTCTAGTCTCTTGCGAGTTTGCTCCATGGCCAACCAAGAATATGATCTCCCTTTCTACGAAAAAATTTGGCTCAAGCGCACATTTCAAAGAGTAATGGACACCTTCATTTTAGTTCTCCTCCTATTGCTTCTTAGTTACCGAATTTTTTCATCCAACAACTTCACTTTCCCATGGTTCCTTGCTTTCTTATGTGAATCTTGGTTCACCTTCACTTGGATTGTGATTCTCAACGCCAAGTGGAGTCCTGCAGTAACCATAACCCACCCAGATCGTCTCTTGCAAGGGTATGTAACACAAAGCTAAAGTTCTAGTCCTAATGATAATAACCAAAGTCTTAGCTTATTGTTAAATGCTTCTTCTTGCTTATTAGAAACATTACTTACAACTATATATGAATTTTCTCTCTTCACCAACAGGGTACCTGAGCTTCCACGTGTAGACTTGTTTGTGACAACAGCAGATCCTGTACTTGAACCACCCATCATCACAGCCAACACTGTCTTGTCTCTTCTAGCACTTGATTATCCAGCTAACAAGTTAGCTTGCTATGTTTCCGATGATGGTTGTTCTCCTTTTACTTTCTATGCCCTTGTTGAAGCCTCCAAATTCGCTAAGCTTTGGATACCTTTCTGTAAAAAGTACAATGTACAAGTGAGAGCACCCTTCAGATACTTCTCTAATGTTGCCACTACCAAGAGTGATGACTCCCCAGAATTCAAGCAAGAATGGTCACGAATGAAGGTAAGTACAATAAGATTTCCCTACAATGTTTGAGACATCCATATCCCATTTAGTCTCCCAAGGTAACGAGAAATTATTAGTTTCATATTACTGCGTGTTTATGGTCATAATTAATCTCAATAGGATACAATCAAATTTTTTAATTAAAAAAATTAATAATATTTGACTTTGTATCTGTTGAGATTAATAGGATCTTGGTGGTCAAGGTAATAGGGATATGTTCGACCTTCCAAGTGATTGGACTGGACCATGAGCGGCAAAATGTCTTGTCATTGCAGGATATATATGACAACCTTAGACAAAAAATTGAAGATGTGACCCGAAAACAAATTCCATTACAACTTGATGGAGAATTCACAGTTTTCTCAAATACAGAGCAAAGAAATCATCCAAGCATAATTAAGGTAACAATATAGTAGTAAAAAAAAATCATGCATCTAACACCATTTGTTACATATTGTAACACTTTCAAGCTTGTAATTAACAAATTCAGGATTATATGAAATTATATAAATACATAAATACGTCACAATTCACAAACTATACTTCTTTTCCAATGCATGCGGGCAGGTTATATTAGAGAACAAGGATGTTCTTTCGGATGGGTTGCCTTACCTAATATACATATCCAGAGAGAAGAAGCCAAATCATTCACATAATTACAAAGCAGGAGCTATGAATGTGTTGGTATGTTTCTAACTAACATTTAGTCCGTGGAACTCTGATTCTCATTCTTACGAAAGTTATTGATCAAAGCATCAAACCCCAAATTTATTTTGAATTAATGACTCACATATCCTTTCTCATCCTTCTTAACTTAATATGTGCAGACAAGAGTCTCTGGGTTGATGACCAATGCTCCCTTCATGTTGAATGTAGACTGTGACATGGTTGTGAACAATCCCAAGTCTGTCCTGCATGCTATGTGCATTTTGATGGATTCCAAGAGTGGGAAAGAAGTTGCTTTTGTTCAATGTTTCCAGCAATTCTACGATGGAATAAAAGATGACCCTTTTGGAAATCAGTGGGTGGCTGCCTTTGAGGTGTTTTTTTTTTTTTAACTTTAAATAAAGCTCCAACCTTTCTCTTCACCAGTAAATTTAATGAACAAAGGAGCTTTGGAAACTAACATTTTCTTGTTTTATATCTAATGCAGTACATAGCACGGGGCATGGCAGGACTTCAGGGACCATACTATGCAGGAACAAACACCTTCCATAGAAGAAATGCTATTTACGGTCTTTATCCTCATGAAATGGAAAATGGGAGAGAAGGTCTTGTTGCCCTCTCATAAATACACAAAATATCTCTCATTCATTATACATCTTCATGATTCAAAATTTTGCAATGTGGTATAAGAATTAAGAAGTTATATTTATATGATATATTGTTTATTTTATACCTTCAGATGGAAAATTAGGAGAAAATATATTGATACAACAATTTGGAAGTTCAAAGGAGTTTTTCAAATCAGCAGCTATTGCGTTGGATGGGAAAGCATACCTTCCTAAAGATATTAGTCCTTCCAATTTTATTGAGGCAGCAATCCAAGTTGCTAGATGTGGGTATGAATGTGGTACATTCTGGGGTAAAAAGGTATACAAAATAAATAATTTTATTTTTCAAACAATTTCTTTTGCAAAATTTAAATGTTGCTAACTAGCTTTGTGGATTTGGAGAACTTTAGATTGGCTGGTTGTATGGATCAATCTCAGAAGATGTACCAACCGGGTTGAATATTCATAGAAGAGGTTGGAGATCAGAGTGTTGTACACCAGATCCAATTCCCTTCACAGGTTGTGCTCCTAGAGGATTAATCTCTACAATGGTACAACAAAAAAGATGGGCCTCAGGCCTCACTGTTGTCTTCTTTGGGAAGCATTCTCCTGCTATGGGCATGCTCTTTGGTAAGATCCAATTCAGGGCAGGCTTGTCTTATTTTTGGCTTACCAATTGGGGCTTAAGAGGTCCATTCCAAGTTTGCTATGCTGCTCTACCAGCATATTGCATAATTACCAACACCAATATCTTTCCTAAGGTTAGATCTTATTATATCCAATTTTATGGTTATAATTCACAGTATAAATGATTCAATCTCATGAATTCGGAGTTTAGTGTACTATTTTTTTTTTTTTTTGTATTATTATTCCAGGGACCTAGCTTATGGATTCCAATTGCTCTTTTAGTGATTTACAATGTACATACTCTTTTAGATTACCTTAGAATTGGGTTGTCAATTCGATATTGGTGGAACAATCAGCGAATGAGCATAGTAACAACCACAACTGCATGGTTTATTGGATTTTTGAGTGCTATGCTTAAGCTATCTGGGATATCAGATACTGTCTTTGAAATAACAGAGAAGGAACAATCAACTTCTGGTTCTGATGGAAACAATGCAGATGCTGGAAGGTTCATGTTCGACGAGTCTCCAGTTTTTGTGGTAGGCACGACCATTTTGTTGGTGCATTTGACAGCAATGTTGATCAAGTTTTGGGGGTTGCAACCAAGTCATAGTGAGAATGGGAGTGGACCAGGGGAGTTCATCTGTAGTGCGTATTTGGTAATGTGCTACTGGCCATATTTTAAAGGGCTGTTTGGCAGAGGAAAATATGGGATTCCCTTTTCCACCATGTGCAAGTCAGTGGTCTTTGCATTAGTCTTTGTGCACTTTTGTAGAAGTAATGCCATCAGTTGATGACTTGAATTTTCAGTATATATTGTTCTCATATTTCTTTGTATTCTGTTCTTATTATCCGTTAGTTATTAGTGAATGAAAGCTATAATTTGGAGAATGCTATCACTTTCAGTAGCTCCTACATGAACAGTATTCTAACGAATTTAAAATCTCTTACCAAATGTCTTTGTTTTCTTAATTTTATGGCGGTCTATGCCTCGAGCTCTTGCACATAAAAAGATGAACTTTATAGCACATCCAATTTGCATTATCTAATGACAAAAAAGGAATATCATTGTTCATAAATTAGTGAATTCGATTGGAGACCATACCTAACCCATCAATATATGATAAATTTGTACAGAATAATCCCACGTATAAGTTATTGCTATTTTATTTCCCGTCATTTTAAAAAAAAAAAAATTCGGTCAATACAATGACAGTGCTCAGTTTAAGATATTGCGAAGTCCAGAGCCTAGATATTCATAGTGTTTTGATAGGCCAATGTGCAAATTATTGAGAAGCTATGTAGCATCCTTGATTGTGCACACTCAGGTAAGGATCCCAATCAGGTGGTAACAAATAACTAAGAAGTAACTCAATAAGACAAGCAAAAGAAAGGTACAAGTAGTTTATATAAACTTTACACCGCGGAACAACGTTATTGACATTTGAAATATTGCTTGTAGTGGAAGACCCTTGCATACCCCAGAAAAGTAAATGAAAACAAAAACCAAAACAGGCAAGTGGCAACGATCGTCATTTCTAGGCAAAAGAATACTTTTTAAATCATTGCTAGGATTTTGAAATGTTTTCTTTTCATAGGTTAATTTCACTTTAACAGAGTGTATAACTTGATCACGTTCTGTCAGAACTCCTTTCACATTGCTATAACTATAGTATAACTGTGTAAGTGACATCATCAATCCATATTTCTTTTGTTGTTTGGAAGGTCGATAACTTCACCAATCAATTATTTCTTGGTAAAACATTAGTTTATTCTATTTATACTCTGTCCACAAAGGAGTCTAATCTTTATCAGATCCTCTCAACAACACTTATTTCACAACTTCTCTGTTTTCAAATCCCTTGGCAACTAATAATAGTGCAACTGTTCTAGTCTCTTAGGATTTGGTCCATGGCCAACCAAGGGCATGACCTCCCTCTCTATGAAAAAGTTTGGCTCAAGCGCAGATTACAAAGAGTGATAGACACCTTGATTTTATTCCTCCTACTCTTTCTTCTAAGTTACCGTGTTTTATCATCCAATAGCTTCACTTTTCCATGGTTCCTTGCTTTATTATGCGAATCTTGGTTCACCTTCACTTGGATAGTGATTCTCAACTCCAAGTGGAGTCCTGCAGTAACCATAACCCACCCAGATCGTCTCTTGCAATGGTACACGTAATAACATAAAGCTATATATTGATGTTTGTTGTTCCTTTGATAAATCAATCTTTTGTGAATTTGATTCCCTATATATTCACATGAACACTAACTCTATCCCTTGTTATACTAGCACTAGCTAAAGTTGTAAGTTACTAAATGCTTTTTCTGGGTTTATAATGACATGGCATATGATTATTAAAAGTGCTTTTACATTCTTTTTTTGTTGTTTATCTCAATCAATAGGGTATCTGAGCTTCCACCAGTGGACTTGCTTGTGACAACAGCAGATCCTATACTTGAACCACCAGTCATCACAGTCAACACTGTTTTGTCTCTTCTAGCGCTTGATTATCCGGCTAACAAGTTAGCTTGCTATGTTTCTGATGATGGCTGTTCCCCTCTTACTTTTTATGCCCTTGTGGAAGCCTCAAAATTCGCCAAGTTTTGGATACCTTTCTGTAAGAAGTACAACGTGCAGGTCAGAGCACCCTTTAGATACTTCTCTGATGTTGCCACTAACAAAAGTGAAGAAGAGTCACTTGAATTTAAACAAGAATGGTTACAAATGAAGGTGAGTATAAGTACAACAACCTTGCCCTGCATTAATTTGCAAATTAACAATCCAAAATAGTCTCCTGTAGACTGTAGTCCTGTCTCCTAAATTAATAGTCAAAAACTGATAAACTATGAGATAAGTACCGAATAGTCGAAAACTAGATATGTTCAAACTGCCGAATACACTGACCATGAAAAACAAAATAATTTGCCTTTTGTATTTTGCAGGATATGTATGAAAACCTTAGCCATAAAATTGAAGAGGTGACACGCAAAACAATTCCATTCCAACTTGATGGAGAATTTGCAGTTTTCTCAAATACAGACCAAAGAAATCATCCAAGCATCATTAAGGTGACAAGTATATCATGATTCCTAATTAGTTGGCAGTGACAGTAATGCATAAAAATTATACTCATAGAACTTTCAAAATAAAAATCAAAGCAAAAATAGAGTAACATCTCGATGATTATCATTATAGTAAACAGAAAAAGTATAAGTAAAAATATTTCCGCAAACTATTTAACCGATCTTAACTTCTAATTCTAAATTCTAATACAAGTTAACAAGTCAGAAGTGCTACATCTCCTCTTCCATAGATCTATTAACACTACCAAGTCTACTTTGCATTCTTTTCTATTTAAAATGCCTATTTTAGTTCTATTCCATTCATTTCATGCTTCCAAATTTATAGAAAGTCAAATTATAAGGAAAATAATCTTTCTAATCCTTGTTCCTGTCAAAGTTCTGGTTCTTGCACGTTTGAAAAATGAAGAAAGCACTTACTTGCATTTACATATTGGCAGGTTATAATTGAGAACAAGGATGGTGTTTTTGATGGATTGCCTCACTTAATCTATGTATCCAGAGAGAAGCGGCCGCAGTATCATCATAATTACAAAGCCGGAGCCATGAATGTCTTGGTAAGTTTGTTAACTGATATATAGTTCATGAAATTTTTATTCTCATTCTTTCAAGTTAACCCCAAGTTTATTTTGAAATAATTACTCAAATCCATTCTCAACTTTCTTAATAACTAATATGTGCAGACAAGGGTCTCCGGGTTGATGACCAATGGTCCCTTTATGTTGAACGTAGACTGTGACATGTTTGTGAACAATCCCAAGATTGTTCAACACGCTTTGTGCATTTTGATGGATTCACAAAGAGGAAAAGAAGTTGCTTTCGTTCAATGTTTCCAACAATTCTACGATGGAATAAAAGATGACCCTTTTGGAAATCAGTGGGTGATTGCATTTGAGGTGTTTTTTTCAGCTTTAAAGAAGTTCTTACTTCTAAGTTTACTCTTCACTGGTAAAATTTATGAACTAAGGAGCTCTGTAAACTAACATTTTTCTTGTTTTGTCTTCTGTAGTACATTATACGGGGCATGGCAGGACTTCAAGGACCTTTCTATGGGGGAACAAACACCTTCCATAGAAGAAATGCTATTTATGGTCTTTATCCAAATGAAATTGAAAGCGGGAGAAAAGGTCTTTCTCTTACTCGAACACTACAAATTTTCTAATGCAATATTATATATATATATATATATATATATATATATATATATCAAAATCTACTTCGGAATAAGAGTTCTTATCATATGGATCATATTTATAAAATATGATATAAGGATGGTATTAGAGTCTGTTTGGATACAGGGCTACAAGTGCTCTTGAGAGTTTTTCTACTGGAAAAGCTCTACATATATTTTCAGTAAAGAAACTCTCAAACATTTCTGACTTGTATCCAAACATATCTTTAGTGGTTGATTCCTATATAGTATTATCCAAGACACTTGAATTGTTGTATCTTCCACAGGAAAATTAGAAGAAAAGATATTAATACGACAATTTGGAAGTTCAAAGGAGTTTATCAAATCAGCAGGTCATGCCTTGGCAGGGAGTGCATATTCTGCTAATGATATCACTCCTTCCAACTTTATTGAGGCAGCAACCCAAGTTGCTAATTGTGAATATGAAGATGGCACTTTCTGGGGTAAACAGGTATGGAACATAAATAAGTATATTTTAACTATTTTCGCAAGAACAGAATTTTGTTAATTAGTTTTGAGGATTTTGGAACTCTAGATGGGGTGGCTGTATGGATCAATCTCAGAAGATGTGCCAACCGGGTTGAATATTCAAAGAAGAGGTTGGAGATCAGAGTGCTGTACACCAGATCCAATTGCCTTCACAGGATGTGCTCCTGGAGGATTACTCACTACAATGGTACAACAAAAGAGATGGGCCTCAGGCCTCACTGTTGTCTTTTTTGGCAAGCATTCTCCTCTTATAGGCATGCTCTTTGGTAAGATCCAATTCAGGGCAGGCTTGTCTTATTTTTGGCTTACCAACTGGGGTTTGCGTGGTTTCTTCCTAGTTTGCTATGTTGCTCTACTTGCATACTGCATTATTACCAACACCTATATCTTTCCTAAGGTTAGACTCAAATTACAATCCAATTTTAATGGCAATGTTATATCTTATATGCTAGACAATACAAATTACAAAGGAATCACTTTGTTTTTGTTTCAGGGACTAGGCCTTTGGATTCCAATTGCTCTATTTGTGATTTACAACGCACATACTCTATTAGAGTACCTTACAATTGGGTTGTCCATCAGACATTGGTGGAACAATCAGAGAATGTGCATAATTAGAACCACCACTGCATGGTTTCTTGGATTTTTGAGTGCTATGCTCAAGCTATCAGGGATATCAGATACTGTCTTTGAAATAACAGAGAAGGAACAATCAACATCTGGTGCTGATGGAAACAATGCAGATGCTGGAAGGTTCACTTTCGACGAGTCTCCAGTTTTTGTGGTAGGCACGACCATTTTATTGGTGCATTTGACAGCAATGTTGATCAAGTTTTGGGGTTTGCAACCAAATCATAGTGGTAATGGGAGTGGACTTGGGGAATTCATCTGTAGTACGTATTTGGTAGTGTGCTACTGGCCATATTTTAAAGGACTGTTTGCTAGAGGAAAATACAGGATTCCCCTATCCACCATTTGCAAGTCAGCAGTGTTTGCATTAGTCTTTGTGCACTTTTGTGGAAGTAAAGTTATCAGTTGATGACTTGAATTTTCTGTAGATATTGTTCTGATGTATCTTTGCATTATGTGCTTTTTATATGTTAGTTATTACTTATTAATGAATGGAAGGTTCTCAAATTAATTTGGAGAATAACATCACTTTCAGCAGCTCCTATCTGTATAAATATTCATGGTCATGGATGAATTTAAAATTTGTTACCATCCCTTTATCGTTATTTTCTTTTTTTTGTGGTAGCCTTTTCCCCCTCAGTTAAAAATCTTGCAAATTGTGGACATGTCACTGAGATGTCAATGACTGCTTAACACACAAAACTCAACAGTAATTCTGAACATAGCAAAAGTATCTAATTATCATTTGTGGACCAAATATCATTTCTAGAATATCCCAAAGTTGGCAGCAGGAAAAGTAGTTAAGTACATATCAACGATTTTTTTTATAACAGGATTTTTGTAATATGATAGGACTTTTTTTCTTTTGTAAAATTTCTGTTTTGAATATTTTACGTCATCTCAATGATTGAAGAAGGGATTGACTCGTGTAAAATTAGCTAAGGGACTTGCAATGAAAATGATTAAAAGGGTAGTATCTATTTAAGTTCTGGTCTGTTTGGTTTGATGTCCCTGCCCCCTGTTTTATTTGTTTTGATTTTACGTTGTTTGGTAATCAAAAGGAAGGAATCAAGGACCAGCTAAAAGATAATTTGGCACAAACTACATATGGCATGCACGACGGTGCCAATTCCTTTTTGTTGTTTTCTGTTTTTTTCTTCGTTTTTTCTTTTCTTCTTTTTTGTACCTAATTCTTCTCTTTCTTTCTTTTTTCCTTGTTTATTTTTATTTATTCTTTCATATTTGGGTTCAAGATGGTCCCGTTTTTTAATAAACTGAAAGAAAAAGTAAATTGCGGTGATGAACTTCTACACTTGCAGCCCAATCTGAATAATAATAATGCTAAAAAGAAATGAAGCAAAACTGATTAGAATGCCTCAATGTGAATCTGATTTGAACTTAAAAGAAATTCACAATGAATAGGATTAAATTGAAAAAGAAAAGAGTTTAACAAAACTGAGTTTTCACACCAAAAACGAAGAAAAATAACACAAACCTTCTTGTTACATCTTTTAATAGTACTACTTTGTAAATACTTAATAAACAGTGGCTAATTAAGTTATATCTTTTAGTAGTACTTTATAAACTAAATATAATTGACAGTACGCATGCTTTTCGGCAACTATGGCGACTATGATATAAACTCCATATAATTTATCTTATCAGTAGTATTCAGCTGCCAAGGAAGTGATATACGTTGTCACATTTCAACTGATAAAAATAAAATAGAAGTAATATAAATAAACTTGATTTTGCTTTGCGATGTTCGAACACTCTCTGTTTAGATTTCCATTGACAAGTTAAGAAAGTTTAACTCAAATTTGATTGAACATGATCCATAAGGTATTATAAATTTTTTTATAATGTCTTTGATTATTAGGGCTTAAAAAAATTCCATTAACAATCAAGAGTCTTCTTTTGAATAAATTTCTTGAGAAACACTTGCTCTGCCACCGTTTCTTTCTAACTATCGAAATTTTAAAAGAAAACTATTTTTATTTATTTATCATTTTCAAAGTTTAAGATAATGTTAGTTATTTTTTTTATCAATTCTATTTTTATTTTTCACCTAGTCTTAATTAATTTACATGTATATATATATATATATATTTATTGTGGAGTAAAAATGGAAAAATATAAAATAAAAACTCTACAGCTATTTATTAGGATCAATAATAGTTATTGTATTTCTTGATTTTTACATAAAAAATTTAAAAGACAGATAAAAAGAAACAAATGTACTATAAGAAAAGAAAATAGAAACAATTAAAAAAGCTTTTACATATGCATAAATTAATTTGTAAAAATTATCATATTTATCTTTTCCAAAATGTTGATTAATTTTTAACTTATACATAAGTTAATTATAATTTATAATTTATAATTTTTTATTTTCTTCTCAAATAATTACTTATGAAGAAGTTTATACACGTATGCTCTAAGCCTACCTTGGTTTCACTTAAAACTGTAAAATACAAGTCCTTTATAATTGACTTCAACGCACAGAAACAAAAATTTATTAATTATATATGTCAGAATTCTCTTGCAGTGTATTGGATTCGAGTCACACATTAATTATTCATACAATATAATATTGATGCACAACTGAATGTTTAGGGT
The DNA here is from genome assembly GCA_007407185.1 of Glycine tomentella. Classification (NCBI taxonomy): domain Eukaryota; kingdom Viridiplantae; phylum Streptophyta; class Magnoliopsida; order Fabales; family Fabaceae; genus Glycine; species Glycine tomentella. Next base: position 1,698,639 of record PYAF01004402.1, on the reverse strand, counting down.
GAAGTAGCTGTCATGGGCCGACTCTGGTGGGGGATGTGGTTCTGCCGTGCTTGCATTCTATTTTCTAGTCACATGTGGCTTTACAATTACTTTGAAACCATTTTCAAAATTTATATGTAATTAAAAGAAATGACACAAAAGTTTAATCCCTAAATTTTACCTTCTTACAAGTTTCCACACTCCCCCGACCCCATTTCCCTCCATGTGGCCTAAAAGCGAGATTAATTTCATTTGTCTTTTTTTAAGAGGACAAAATTATGTGTCAGTCACAATATAAATTAAGGCTCATACATATTAATTCACACATTTGGTATTGAGCTTTTCATTTCATTTGTTGAAAATGGCTAATCAAAACACTCTCCCTCTTTATGAAAAATATTGGGTGAAGCATACGTTATCAAGAGTAATGGATTCCTTGACTCTGCTTCTCCTCTTACTTCTTGGTTACCGTATTAATATTTTCTCTCATAACAACTACACTTTCCCTTGCCTAGTTGCATTCATATGCGAGTCATGGTTCACTTTTTCTTGGATTCTCGTCATCAGCACTAAATGGTCTCCAGCATATATCAAAACCTACATACACCGTCTCTTGCTTCGGCGTATATCTTTGCTATATATGCCTTTAAAAAATGTTTGATGAACATCATTATGCTGTGAAACACTTAGAGAGAGAAGAAAAAAAAATATAAGTATGATAGAATTCATAATGTGATAGAAAAAAAGATGAAAAAAATGAAAAAATTTAAAATAAAAAGTTTTTCTATACACTCATATGTCTTTTTGATTAGTATTCTTAATCATTAATAGTGATATTGCAATTAAAAAAAATTATGCCAAGTAATTCTCTTCTTGTACTATATATTATATATATACTACTACAAGCACTATATAAAATTTTGCACACATATGCTTAACTAATAATGAATGTGCATGTTTTCCCAATAGGGTACCTGAGGGTGAGCTTCCAGAAGTGGACCTATTTGTGACAACAGCAGACCCAGTGCTTGAGCCACCTATCATCACAATCAACATTGTCTTGTCTCTCTTGGCGCTTGGTTATCCTCATAACAAGCTTGCTATGTTTCTGATGATGGATGCTCCCCTCTTACCTTCTATCCCCTTGTCGAAGCATTTCAATTTGCCAAGCTTTAGGTACCTTTCTGTAAGAAGTACAACGTAACATACAACTTAGAGCACCCTTCAGATACTTCTCAAATAACACCAACAGTGAAGCCATGCCGGAATTTATTCAAGACTGGTTAAGCATGAAGGTAATTTGTACCATATATTAGCCTAGTTTGTTGTCTATCCAAATTGAAGGTAATTAAGTGCTTAGACATGGAGTGTTTATATACTCAACAATGCATTTGTATTACATTCCCACAAACATAATTTTATTCTAACTTGTTTTTGTCAAGAAATTATTATTTTTGTTACATGTTAAGAAATTAATTTATAGCTAGTTAAGTGGTGTTTTATATATATTTAGAAATTTTTATTTCAAAATCAATTTTAGTAAAAGTATTATTTTTATAAAATTTCAATATATAAATATTTTGCAAATAATATCAAGGTAATGATATGATAATAGGATTAAATATATATTTATAAATACATGTTTAATTAAATTTTCTTTAATGGAAAATTCATTCCTAGATTCTTAAGGTGAAAACCATCACCCAATAAAATCCCAGAAGCACCGTATTGAACCATTGAGAAATCTTAAACAAATAAAGCGTATCGATTTTCATTACTGCACTGATGTATATTTATTCTTCTAACCTTTAGTATTTCCTTATGAACTTTAGTCTTCCTCAATTAAATTATTCATTCATTAGACAGTATTCTCTATAGATGATAAAGAAAGAAAATTGAAACTTGATTTGACCTATTGGGGATCATAACCTTATCTATAGTATTTTTCTTTATTGTTAGACTAGTAAGCTTCCATTATACTTGATTGGCCCAACATTGGTATCCACCCATTTATTTCATATTTACTTAGGAATTTATTTGAACTTATTTAATTGATCACTTTAATTTATCCAATATATATTAAATAATATAATACAATTATTAATGCAATATGTAGCACTTAATAACGTTAATTTCCTAATAATCTCCCACTTGAACTACATATTGACTTGAGATAATTATATCATACATTCTTAGTATGTTATTTATCTGTAGATTCCTCCTCAAATACAATCTGGTCCGTCCATCTCCTATATCAATATGAGATCATGGCCGCTTTTGTCAGGGTTAGACGTAACTAAATCTTCCATGGTCATCACACCAATATATTCAATGACATAAATCAAGTATGGATGAGTAGCATAAAAATTACATGCAATGTGATCTCTACCATGTCTATTTCCAACTGGTCCTTATTAAGTCCTTATGAGATCAATCCTTAATTTTCTACATACACAAAGTAGAAACATAAGCACAAAATATATACATTCAGAGAGAAAATAACATCAAAATCTTTATTTTGCAGAAAATAAACATATAAATATTTTTACATAGAACACCAATATAAAGAATTCCCACTAAACCATAGTGTCATCAAACAAAACAACACTGATATAAGCAATATACCCGTGGAAGACCTTAGGCACTAAGCCTTTAGTAAGCGGATCTACAAGAAAGAAGTTCATCCCAATGTGTTCTATGAAAATCTGACCACTCTATACTATTTCTTTAACAACCAGAAACTTTATATTGATGTGCTTCAATTTTGAAGAGCTTATGTTATTGTAGGAGTACAACACTGCTGACTTATTGTCACAATAAATCTTTAGCGGTCTTTCAACACCACTTACTAAACGCAATCTTGTGACAAAATTTCGTAGTCATACCCCATGGTTGGATGCCTCAAAACAAGCTACAAATTCAGTGGCCATAGTAGAGGAAGCTACGAGTATTTGTTTAACACTCTTCCAAGAAATAGTTTCTCTAGCCAACATGTAAACATAACCTGACGTGAATCTTTTACTATCTTGGCATCCAACAAAATCAGAGTCAGTATACCCGATGATCTATAATTCATCTTACCTCTAATTAGTGAGCATGTAAGCCTTTGCTCTCTTTAAATAACGCATAACCCTTTTAGTTGTTTTCCAATGATCCATCACTGAGTTACTAAAGTCTGTCCAATACTTTCACTATGAATGCTATGTCAGGATGAGTGCAAACTTGAGTATACATTAGACTTCCTACAGCTGATGCATAGGGAATCTTTTCCATTTCCATTGTCTCAATTTTATTCTTTGGGCATTGTTCGAGATTAAACTTATCTCCTTTAGATATGGGCGTATCTCTTGATGCACAATCTTTCATGTCAAATCTTTCCAAAATCTTTTCAATATAGCTCTTTTGTGACAACCCAAGGATACCTCGATAACGGTCTCGGAGTATTTGTATTCCTAATACAAAAGAGGCGTCACCAAGATCTTTCATTTCAAAATTCTTAGTGAAAAATTTCTCGGTTTCATGCAATAAGCCTATATCGCTACTGGTAAGTAATATATCATCGACATATAAAATCAGGAAGATAAATTTACTCCCACTAAATTTATGATATACACAATCTTCCACCATGTTCACCTCGAAACCATAAGAGATTATAACTTGATGAAACTTGTGATACCATTGACGAGAAGCTTATTTGAGACAGTAGATGAATTTCTTTAACTTACGAACCATAGACTTTGAATCTCCAAAAATAAAGTTTTCTGGATAGGTCATATAAATTGTCTCATCAATATTGTCATTGAGAAACACTATCTTAACATTCATATGATGTAGCTTTAAATCAAAATGAGCCATAAGTGTCATAATTGTCTTAAAAGAGTCTTTCGAAGAAAACAAAGAGAAAGTTTCTTTATAGTCTATGTCTTCCTTTTGAGTAAAACCCGTAGCGACGAGACGAGTCTTATATCATTTAATATTACCTTTTGAATTCCTTTTGGTATTAAATATCCATTTACAATCAATAGGTTTCACACCTTCAGGTAACTTGACAAAATCCCAAACGTCATTATCTTTCATGAATTTCATCTCATCCTTCATGGCATCGATCCAATTATGAGCATTATAACTTTCTAAGACTTGTTGGAAGTTGATTGGGTCATCTGCCTTTAATCCTAAAATATTATCATGCTCTTGGAGAAAAACAATATAATCATCTAAAATTGCACTTCTCTTATCTTTAGTGGATCTTCTTAATGATACTTCTTGAGGTTGTTGACTTTGTTCTGTAGGTACTATTGAGGAAATTTCATTGTTGTCTTGTTCTGGAATGATGTCAAGAATAAGAGCATGATCATTAATTATTTGTACTAGAGTTGCATCTTGAATGATAACAACATCAATAAAAGAAACAAAATTCTCCTCCTCAAAGACAACATTTCTTACTTTATCTTCCCCTTCAAAGTCAACATCCTCAAGAAATCTCACATTTCCCATCTCAAAGAAGGATCCCGTAGTGGGATCGTAAAACTTGAAGCCCCAAGAGCGTTCAACATATCCAACAAAATAACAGCTAATAGTTCTTGAGTCCAACTTTTTTCATTAGGCTTGTAAGGCCTTGCTTCAGTTGGACAATCCCAAATATGTAAATGTCTTATGCTTGATTTCTTTCCTATCCATAACTCATAAGGGATTTTGGTCACTGTCTTAGTTGGAACCCTATTAGGGATATAAATTGCAGTCTTTAATGCTTCTCCCCAAAGTGACTCAGGTAAAGAAGAATGATTAATCATGCTTCTCACCATATCCTAAGAGTCCCATTCCTTCTCTTCATAACACCATTCATGCTATGTTTGTCTCACATTGTATAGTGCGGGACAATTCCACATTCTTTTAGGAAGTTAGCAAAGGGTCCTGGACGTTGTTCTCCTAATCCATCAGATCTACCATAATACTCACCACCACAGTCAGATCTAATACCCTTAATTTTCTTGCCTAATTGAAGCTTAACTTCGACTTTATATTGTTTGAATACATCCAGAGATTGTGACTTCTCATGAATCAAGTATAGGTAACCATATCTTGAATAGTCGTCCATGAACGTAATAAAATATTGTTGACCATTCCAAGAGGCAGTAGGGAATGACCCATAAATATCCGTATGAATTAGTTCTAAGGCGTCAATGGCTCTAATGACACCTACTTTCTTAGTGTTTGTCCGTTTTCCCTTAATGCATTCAATACAAACTTGAAAATCATTCATATCAAGGGATCCAAGAATTTCATCATCCACAAGACTCTTAATTCTCAATTTAGAGATATGACCTAAGTGCTTATGCCAAAGAGTGGCAAAATTCAAATTTAATTTTCGCTTTGTACCTTGCGCACTAGAGTGCAAAATTTTGTTATCAAAAGTAATAGTATCAAGCATATAAAGATTATCAATTAAAGAACAAGTACCAATAACATTTGAATTTAGAGAAAGACTAACTTTATTATTTCCAAAGGAACAAAAATAACCATATTTGTCCAAATTAGATATATAAATCAAATTTTGTCTAAATGACAGTGCAACATAAGTCTCAATTAAATCCAAATAAATATTAGTTTTTAATAATAATCTAAATTTTCCAATAGCGTATACTAAAACTTTCTTGCCATCGCCCACAAAGATGTATCTTTTAACATTATTTGGTGGTTGGCTCCACAGGCAACCCTACATAGACATACTTATGTGAGTAGTAGCACAAGAATCTATCCACCAAGTAACTTTAGGTACATAAGCTAAATTAACTTTCTTTTCACGCCATGTAACATACTTGGAACACTGTTTTTTCATATGTCCACTCTTCTTGCAAAAATAGCAGGTAAATTCCTTATCCTGCTTCTTTTGCTTCTTCAGCATGGGTGATTTATCTGCAGTGTCCTTAAATCTCTTCTTTTTCTTATTATGAGAGGTTAATGTCAAGTGAGCATTATTAGTCTTTTCTCGGTGAAGCCTTAGAGTCCATTTATCCTTTTGTGTATTGTAACTTACGACAAATTGATCGTATTGTGCAGGAAAATAAATGAGAACCAAGTGCACAAGCAAATCATCAGATAGCTCTAACTTTAGTACCTTGAGTTTTTCAGCAAGATTAGACATCTCAATAATGTACTATCTTATGCTCCTCTTTCCTTTATACTTCATGGTTTCGAGTTTTGCTAATGTGTTACTCGTTTTCACATTTTCATTTTTAGCAAAATATTGCTCAATCTTTTTGAGGAACTTCGTAGCATCAGTTATCTCAGTAATAGAGCCTCGAAACACCTCCGAAATGGAGTGTTTCATGATTATCATATTCATGTGGTTAAAGCGCTCCCACTTCTCTATGTAATCCAAATTTGGATTTTTCAAAGTGGAAATGGGTTTCTCCATCCTTAGCGCAAGGTCTAGATCCATGCAAACAAGAACAATTTTCACATTCTTTTTCCATAATTTAAAGTTCATCCCGTTCAACATAGGAATCATGTTCACATGAGCAGTATAATTAATAGTAATAGCAGAAACTATATAAAGAACAAATAAGATAACATATTTAACATTCATGTCATACCAAATGCATAATTAAAATAAAATGCATATACATGACATTAACAAACAATCCAGACCATTTACAAGACACCTAATATAACATTAACATTTGATCTTTGGACCAAAAATATCAACTTGTAAGTGATACTCTCAACAATCAAACATTAACAATAAATCATGTCAAGCAATAGTCTTCCTTTGGGGCCGACTGCTGCTTACATGAAAATCCTTATAATTGTCACACATTTATCACCACATGTATATATTATTTGGCCAAATAATAATTTTTCTTTGAGCCGATGATTACTTGCATAAATAACAAATATACTCATTTTTATACTTCACAATAAGGTATAATCCACAACAAATGTTACTTTAACAACAATATTTTTTCAACTAATTTATTATGAAATACAAGACAATTAAAAATAACAATAATTAAATAAAACAAACATAAATCAAAGGTTTATTTTATTTAATTAAATGCCTAAGTTCCTTAATTTTATTGCTCTTAATTTTCTGAATGAAATTATAATAAAATTACTCAAACTTTATCATAATGGATTGAATGTCATTCCTAATAACAAATTATTATTTAATTGCTGACAATAATATCCTTAAATTTAAATAATAAAAAATAATTCCAACAAATTATTTTCTAAGAAGACTCAAGTTCAAATACAGTTTACTCATTAACAAATAAAACAAATATCACATACATATATTGCTATAATCTTCCTAATGATGTTGCTATATATGTTTTTGATCTTGTTCATAAATCGTGGTTCCAACAAATAAAATTTTAACTCATTCATAATCATCAATTAAATAAGGATACATCAATTGAAGGCATATATGATAACAAATGTTGTTATCATCGAGTGAAACACAATAATTGATGCTATTTTCTTAAAGTGAAGGCACATTTTCATTATAATATATATACATATAACTAAAACCCGTATGCACACTTGCACCTTTTCACTTTTCACTTATAATATCCAATTTGATTATATATAACAATAATCCACATAGACATCAACTTCAAATCACGATTTTCAATATACATAAAGGACAAACCTTTTTCATCACCTGTTTCTTTTGCAAATCACCACCATTCAGAGTACATATACATATAATGTAAGCGGCCAAAAACAAGAATTCCGTAAAACCATATTAAAAATGATACAAGTCTTATCAAGAAAACTAAATTCAATAATTTTTCGATAATTCAATATGATACGATTTTGATATCGATTGATGGAAAATTTATTCCTAAATCCTTATGGTAAAAATCATCACCCAGTAAAACCTCACTCCTTAGAGGATATTCCCTCTAAATGGAAAAGAAAGAAAACTAAAACTTGATTTGACTTATTGGAGACCATAATCTTATATATAATATTTTTCTTTATTATTGGATCATTAAGCTCTCATTATACCTAATTGACCCAATACTGGTATCCACCCATTTATTTCATATTGACTTAGGGTTAGGACATATTTAATTGATCACTTAAAAATTTATCCAATATATATTAAATAAGATAATACAATTATTAAAACAATATGTAACACATAATCATGTTAGGAAATTTAATTTCCTAACAACTCTGTAAAATAACATAACATAATTGTTTTTCAATTAGGATCATAATTTTAATATGAGAAATGTTATTTGTACAACATTATATGTCCAATTAAGAGAGACAAAGAGAGAAAAGCGAGAGAAGTATATATGTGATGCATGTAGTAAATGATACATAGAGAGAGATAAAAAGAAAAATGTGGTATAACATAAGTTGTATTAATAATACATTTCTTTTAATTTTAATTCATAATTAATTTTATACTAAAATTGTTAAACATTTAATACAATTTCTAAACATGTGCGTTAACCCTTTGGATCATCCTGGTTTGAGGGCTTTTCGATCATAAAGGGGTAAAAAAAAATAATTACCATATGAGGGTAGTTTTCAAATTATTTACCATTTGGGGGTAAGTCGTGACATGAGGTATGACTTCTAAATCAGAAGTCGTACCCTATGTCACGACCTTTATATTTTTCATTTTTTAAAGTGAATTCGTAAATTTACTTTCAGCTTCGCATTTAACAGTCGTAAATATATTTACGAATTTAAAGTCGTAAATATATTTACGACTTTCAAACTGAAATTTTTAATTTTTAATTTTTTTCAAACACTCAAAAGTCATAAATATATATACGACTTTAAAGTCGTATATATATTTACGACTTTAAAGTCATATCGTGTTTTGTTTGCTTCCTACACCCCCTCACAACTTTAAAGTCATGCAATTACTCACGATTTCAAAGCCGTGTAGACCCAAAAGTTGCTAACTTCACCCCCCATTTTTGATAAGTTTATCCGTAAAAATTGAAAGTTGCTATTTACACCCCATTTTTATTAAGTATAATTTAATATTTTCTTTTAAATATTAAATTTCAAATGGTAATATTTTTAAAATATACCCCAAATAATTATTACATTGTGTTAACAAAAGTAAAAATAATTATATTTGTAAAAATTCATCAACAAAATCAATATATTTAATTATCAAAATCAAAATAAATATATGTTATGTCATATTTTACAAGTTAAAATTATTACCAAAATATTTTCATCCAACAAAAAATCTTTCAAAATTTAAATTTTAACATTACTACAAAAATTTACAAAATTAATTAAAATATTAAATGTAACTCAAAGTAATTATAATATAAATTACTAAAATATTATTATGTAATGAGAATATTATCAAATATTTGAGAAAATAAATATTAAGGTTTGATTGTCTCAAATATTTAATTTTCTTAACAATAATTGAATATTAT
>PYAF01004402.1:1668189-1682608 GCA_007407185.1 Glycine tomentella | reverse complement strand
AATTTAATAATTTAATACACTATATTAACAAAAAATTATAATAATTTGTAATTAATAATTTGATTTATATATAATAATTTTTTTAATTAAATGTCACACATTAGATCAAGTCAAATCATGGGTTAAAAAAAAACTCTTTATTCAACTCATAAAATAAATAAGTCTAAATAAATTGATCGGATTTGATTTAAACTCTAAAAAAATTGAAACAGAATTAATTGGATTAGTTTGGATTTGTGGATTACCCATATTCAAGGTTATCAAACTCAAAATTCTATGTAAACTCATAAAAACTCCATAAATTCAGCCAGTACTTCGTGATAAAAAAAAAATGATTAAATACACATAAATAACATACCAATTAATCATTTTAACATCATAGTAAAGCAAAAAATTAAACAACAAATTTCACAATTCTAAAATAACTAAGTCTAGTAGTATATCACTACTAGATAATTTCAAACTACACCAAATAAAACAAATAATAAATCCACAAAATAACAAAACATAACTTCTTAAAATGATAATAGTTAAATAACTTAAAAAGGACAAATGTCTCTTAAATAATCTATAAAATAACTTCAACGTCAATATCAACATCAACAATAACTTTTACCCAATTTAATTAGGATTGATGATAGATGAATCCAATTATAATACAAGGAGGTTGAAAAAGAAAAGATAAAAGCAAAGAAGGGGGAAAGAAAGAGGGGGAAGATGAAAAAAAATGACAAAAAAGGGATAATCTGAAACATAGAGATAACATGTCTAACCTTCCACCAAGCTTATAATTTTTTTTCATTCTGTCCTAAGACACACCATCCGTCAATCTATATCTCACCATTAAGTCTTGTTTAACTACCTTTCACCCGGTAAATTTTGGTATACCCCTACCTCTCTTTGTGTCAAATTCTTAGTAACAAACTTTTGTTTTTACGGGAGCATCCAATGGTCGTCTCATTACGTGCCCAAACCACCTCAATCTATGTTCTCTCATTTTTTCACTCACTGGTACTACTGCTACCTTTCGTTGAATATCTTCATTTCTTATCTTATTCCATTTTTGTATAACCACACATCCACATTAACATCATCATTTCTTCTACCCTTATTTTATGTTCATGTTGTCTATATGTTGGTCAACATTCAACTCCATATAACATTGTCGGTCTTATAGTCGTTCTATAGAATTTCCTTTTAGCTTAATGGGAATTTCGCTGTCACACAACAACTCAGATGCACTTCGCCATTTCATCCACCCTACTTTGATTCTATGATTTACATCATTATCAATCTCTCTACCTCTTTGCAAAATTAATCTCAAGTATCTAAAAGCATCTTTCTTAGGTATCTTTTGACCAAGTAGATGCACAAAGTCTTGATCATCATCTCTTATTAGTGAAAACTCACATTTCATATACTCAGTCTTGCTTCGGTTTAACGTGAGTCCTTTAGATTCTAAAGTGCTTTTTCACAATTCAAGTTTCCTATTAATATTGTCTTTGGTCTCATCATTAAGCACAATTTTATATGCAAAAAGCATACACCACGAAACTTTCTTTTGAATATCTTTTATTAGTTCATCTATCATTGAAACAAAGAGATAAGGATTAAGAGTCGAACATTGGTATACACCTACCATGATAGGAAAATAACTTGATATTTCATTACAAACTTTCATACGTGTAGTAGTCACATCATACATATCCTTAATTGTATTTACATAGTTTAATGATATTTTTTTTCTTCTCAAGAACTCCCCATAAAACTTTTCTAATCTATAAAATAACTTAAATCAATAAAATATAATGCATTCCATGAATATTTTAGGTTAAATTTCTTAATCCAGTAAATTCAGACTTAAATTTAGTATCTCTCGAGTCTCAAGTCTATCAAGACTACCCCAAAAAAAAAGTTTGTTAACGAATTAATTTAAAATGTGCCTGTGAACTCTCGGAAAAATTTACGAGTTATCTTCAAGAGTTTGATATTCCCGTACCCATTAACATTCCTATCTCCAACACGTGAGAAGAGAACAAACCCCAGTATCGTTACGCATGTTCCCTTTAGGGGTATTTAAGAGAACAAACCCCAGTATCGTTACGCATGTTCCCTTTAGGGGTATTTTTTCTTGCACCTCGCAAATTTCCTGCAGCATCCTTTATACTTTAGAAAGGCTTATACAGAATATAAAATTATATTCTAGGTTAATCTTCGTAACTGTAAATGGAATGACACTTTACACAGAAAGACTATTAGAATAATAGTTGAGATATTTGAATATTTTATCTAAAAGAAGAAAAGAAATAAATGACACTTGAATACCATTATCTCTTTATATAATGCTTAATTAATCTGAACTAACAAATTAATAAAGGATTAATTTTTTTTTTCTTGAAAGGGAATACATACAACTTCAAAACAAATATTTTTCCTCTTGTTGGTAGGTAATATGGGAAAACAAAGAAGGTCTTTCAGACGAGTTGCCTCACTTAATCTACGTATCTAGAGAAAAGAAGCAGGAACATCCACATCAATATAAAGCTGGTGCTATGAATGTGTTGGTAAGTTTGTTTAATCTCTTCTTATTTCCTGGTCGTGTATCATCTAAGAAGAAAATATTATGTGTTAGTGTGTATCATCGTAACTAGCTATAGCTTTAAAAATATAATTAAGGTCTCACATGATCCCAAATTATTACTTTAATATAATTTGTACTACTTCTGATACCAAATTTACCATAATTTGTACATGAACAGACAAGAATCTCTGGAGTGATGACAAATGCACCCTTTATCCTAAACGTAGATTGTGACATGCACGTGAATAATCCAAAGATTGTTCTAGACGCCCTGTGCATTTTATTAGATTCAAAGGGAGAAAAAGAAGTTGCATTTGCCCAATGTATCCAGAAATTCTATGATGGATTAAAGGATGATCCTTTCGGAAATCAGCTTGTGGCAGCGTTTTTGGTGAGTCAAGTTTCAAATATTAAACAAAAACCTTTCAAGAAAGCTAGCAAATGTATTATGAACTATGACAAGAAATAAAAAGCGGGTGTGTAAATAAACTAACTCCTTTTCTTGTTTTGTCTAATGCAGTACATGGGGGGTGGATTAGCAGGGCTCCAAGGGATATTTTACATAGGAACAAATTGCATGCACAGAAGAAAAGTAATTTATGGCCTTTCTCCTCATCATGGCATTGAAAATGGAAAGAAGGATCATGGCGTCTCCAATGGTAATTGGATTTCACTATTATACTCATGATTCTAACTTGCTATACTTATTCTCAATTTCAAAAGATCATCGATCTGTTTAAAGATTTTGTAAAGATTAACAATGTAATCAACTGCCTTCAATTTTGGAAATATACTATTTCTATATCATTCTCATTTATCTGAATTACCATATCTTACAATAATATATAATATTTATGCAGGGAAATTCTCAGAAAAGAAAACAATATTTGGTACTTCAAAGGGGTTTGTGGAATCAGCTACTCATGCTTTGGAAGGGAAGACAGTTACTCCCAATAACAATATTTGCAAATCTCTTGAGGCAGCGAGTGAAGTTGCTAGTTGTGAATATGAATACGGCACTGCTTGGGGAAAACAGGTCATATGCTTTCATTAATATTAGTAATTATTTCTTGAAGGTAATTTACTCAAATATAATTGGAATTCAAGTAATTAGATAAAAGTCAATATATCACCAACAAGTCGTTTGAGTAGTACTGGATTTGGTCACCTTAAACAATATCTCGAGTTAGAGTCTAAATGGAAAAAATATGGTTGGGAGAAGAGAATTTCACTAAAAGTAAAAAATTAGTTATCAACAAAATCTATGGATATTTGTACCAATAACATAGTTAAAAAAAAAAAAGATAAAGGTAATATAAAACCTTTGGGCTGGCTGGCTAATGGATTATTTTTATAGATGCTTGGGAATTAGATTTTTTTGCTTATTAAACCCTGTATGTAAAATTTTATTCTTGTAAAAGTTGAGTTTTTTTTTTGTCACTTGATATTTTGATTGTTGAGACTTTTAAAAATGTTAGGTGGGTTGGATGTATGGATCAACATCTGAAGATGTACTTACCGGACTGAAAATCCACACAAAAGGTTGGAGATCTGAAGTGTGCTCACCAGAATTCACAGCCTTTATGGGATGCTCACCTCAAGATATTTTAGTTGTAATTGTTCAACAAAAGAGATGGGTCTCAGGGTTGCTTGATATCCTCCTAAGCAAGCATTGTCCAATTTTTGGAACCCTATTTGGTAAGCTCCAATTCAGACAATGCTTGGGGTATCTTTGGATTACTACTTGGGGCTTACGATCCGTTCCTGAAATATGTTATGCTGCTCTCCCTGCCTATTGCATCATTAACAACTCCAGCTTCTTGCCCAAGGTATGAAAGTTTAATCTCCAACTTTCAATTTATAATAAACAATTTTAATTGCGATATAATATTATTTTTAACTTTTAATCAATAATATAATTTGTTTATTTTAAGAAACTAACAGTTAATACTGTAATTTGTAAAAAAAAACTATTTAAATTCAATTTTAGAAATAAAAAAAATGTAGACTAATTGCAGAAGTAGTGTATAAATGTACCATCAAATGAGACAAAAGTAAAAAAACATTGAGAAAGTATATTTGAGAGAATCAGAACAGCAAGAGTCTCGTGGATATTAAAGTTAAGGATTCTAATTTCCAGTATAAGAATAGAATGTAGATGTTTCCTTCTTTTCTTTTCTCAACCTATATATCTCATTGTTTACTTTGAAATACAAGAGTTTTAGCCACCTTTTTTTAGTTACTCCAAAACATTATTCCACACTCAATGACATACTTGGTGCACAAATTTTTCAATGTTTTAATGGTGCGTAAATGATGGTCCTGCAGGAATTCGGACAATGGATCCCCGCCACTTTGCTTGTGATTTACAACATGTCTACTCTTTTAGAGTACTTGATAACAGGGTTGTCAATTCGAACATGGTGGAACAATCAAAGAATGGCAAGGATAACCACCATGAATGCTTGGTTTTTTGGATTTTTGGACATCGTACTTAAGCGATTAAGGATATCTGACACTCACTTTGAAGTAACAAGGAAAGACCAACCATTTTCCAATGAGGGTGCAAATGAAAAGGATGGTAGATTCATTTTTAACAAGTCTCCGATTTTTATACCTGGGACAACTATTTTGCTTATTCAACTCACAGCACTGGTTACCATGTGGTTGGGATGGCAACCACCTGTTAGAAACAATGGACATGGATCTGGTGTTGGGGAAGTGTTCTGCAGTACATATTTGGTTGTGTGCTATTGGCCATTTTTGAAAGGGTTATTTGAGAAAGGAAAGTATGGAATTCCCTTATCCACGATTTGCAAGTCAATGGCTCTGGCTTTCCTTTTTGTGTACTTATGCAAAGCTAATTAATTCATTTGGTTGTTTTCAATGTATTTTGCTGCACCAACTTCTTCTCATTATATGTATTGTGAAAGATATTATGTAGAATACTTCTAAATTAACAATTTTAGTTTAGCTCCTAAATTTGTATCCTATATTAAAATTAGATCCTTCCATATTAGTTTGTTTTTTACATCTAAAACTAAAATAGAATTTGCTTGCATAAACAATTTCTTACTTAATTGGCAAGCTAATATCTAACTAATTAATGACATGAAAAACATTTCAAATATTAATATATTTATAAAAAAAATACAAAATTCTAATATATTAAAACTCACGTCAGTTCTAATATGGATTTTTTTAAAATATTCTAATATGTGAAATGATTTTCATTTCATTGATTAGTTATCCATTAACTTGTTTATTAAGTGAAAGATGACTCATGTTAGCAAATTCCATTAAAATTTCAAGTTCAAACCAAACCATTTATTTTGGGGGATAAAAAAAAACCATAACCATGCCTTGAAGAAGTCCTGTTTGCCTTGTCTCATTGCCTATAAATAGCAACCACTTCCCCTAGTTATTTGTCAAAAAAACACGTACGTTTGCCAAAAAAGGAACAGTGTATTCTGTAGTTTTGAGTTTCTGAATGCTCTTGCTCAATGGCAAGCCAAAACACACTCCCTTATGAAAAAGTTTGGGTAAAGCACACAAGATTTGGAGAATGATGGATTCCTTGTAGTTTTGAGTTTCTGAATGCTCTTCCTCAATGGCCTGCAGCTAAAACACGCTCCCTTTTTATGAAAGAGTTTGGGTAATACACACATCGTCGAGGATAATGGATTCCTTGATTCTCCTCCTCCTTCCCCTTCTTATTTATTACCGAATTTTCTCCCATAACCACTATTATTTCCCTAGGTTTGTTGCATTCCTATGCGAGTTATGGTTCACCTTCATTTGGGTCACCACCATCAGCACCAAATGAACTCCTGCACGAATCAAGACCTACCTAGATCGTATCTTGAGTCGATATCTATTGCTATAAAACTTTCTCTATACTTGCCTTAACATTGATAATGCTCAATTTTATAATAGCACATGTCTACATGATGCCCACTTCCACATAAAGTCTTAAACTTGTAATATTATTTACTAATACAAAGATTTTGCATATGCTGAAAATTTTCATGTATTAGTACATGTTTAGTTATTGTTATTGTTAAATGATGACAGAATGAACATAAAAACCATAAAACATAAAGAGTCTATATAAGAAGATGAGAGAGCAAAGCAATTTTTGTTTTTACCACACAATCATGCTGTTTTGCATGTTTCCATTCATATTTAAATGCAAATACATGAGAAAAGACAGTCCATCATGATACTCATAATGTTGTCAACAAAAGATATGCAACCACTAACTTAAGAGTACAATTTTGCCCAAAATAGAAACAAACATAAACCCACTAACAAGAACATTACATACCGATGCAAGTAAGCATGCTTAACAACTAAACATCATTACAATAGTAAATAATAAATAAGAAAAGTTTTACTGCCATAAATTTAACAGTTATATTTTAAAGATACATTTTATTTTTTAAATATAAAACTCTCGAAAATGAAGAAAAAAATAAATTAACTCTCTAAAGTTATTTCCTTTTACTTATTGGTTCGTACATGCAATTTTTTTTCAACAGGGTACCTGAACTTCCGCTGATAGATCTATTTATGACAACGGAATATCCGATTCTTGAGCCACCATCATCACAGTAAACACTGTGTTGTCTCTTTTGGCCCTAGATTACCCTGCAAACAAGTTAGCTTGTTATGTTTCCGATGATGGCTGCTCTACTCTTACCTTCTATTCTCTTGTGGACGCCTCTAAATTTGCTAGGCTTTGGGTACCGTTTTGTAAGAAGCTAGCACAGTACACAAGTTAGAGCACCCTTTTGTATACTTCTCCAAAGAGGCCAATGAAGACGATTCACTAGAATTTAGAAAAGAATGTCAGGGAAAAATTGAGATGTCTCCTACATTACTCGTACCATGTGGAAGTAGCGACGTAATTTCATAAAATCATTCAGTCTGAATACTACATGAAGAACATAAGCAAGATGAAGGAACGGAAAGACCTAGAATATAGAATATCATAACATGAGTGATTTGTCAGATTTGGATTCCTATATATCCACTCGTGCCATTGTGTGATCTATATCTATATCTATATATCTATTTATAGATATGAAAGGGAAAAGCGTGTCATTATTGTCCAAGTCTGAAACAAATCTATGTCGAAATTCTAAGTATTTTCTTGTCGTTTTTATTTCGCAGGACGAGTACTATGGAGAACTTACCCTTAAAATTGAAAATGCAGCGACAAAACCGAATCTGTTTCAGCTTGTTGAAGAGCATGCAGAGTTCTTCAAAGCACAGCCAACAAATCATCCTACCATACTTAAAATATCATCAATAATTAAGATATAATAAGTTCTAAAACATTAATTAGTTACGTTTGGATAAATGCTACAAGTTTATGACATAAAATTAATTATTAAATATCTTTATTTCGGTCAAATAAATTTATAAGTTAGTTAAATTAATTATAAATTACTTAACCTTGTGTTGGTAGGTAATATGGGAGAACGAAAAAGATCTTTCGGATGGAATCCCCCACTTAATCTATATATATCTCGAGAGAAACGGCCAGAATATTCACACCATTACAAAGCTGGTGCCATTAATGTGTTGGTAACTTCACTTTATTCTTAGTTTCATTGATTCCAATTGTCAAATCTTATCATGATCACAATTTAACAGCTTTGATCTTTTGATCCGCCAAAAATGCCAATTCTTTGTACTATGACATGCATGTCAACAATTAATCCTGAGATTGTGCTGCATGCACTGTGCATTTTATTGGATTCAAAGGGAGAAAAAAAGTTGCATTTGTTCAGTGTCCCCAGCTGTTCTATGATGGATTAAAAGATGATCCTTTCGGAAGTCAGCTCATGGCTATGTCTGTGGTGCGTCAAATTTCAAACATTATTGGGCAAAATCCAATTATGAGAAAGCTAGCAAAAGAAGTATAGTATGTGCACTACAAGTGAAAATATATAATTAAATAAGAGGTGTACGCATGAACAAAATTCATTTTCAATGTTTTGTGCAATGCATGCAGTGCGTAGCAAGTGGATTTGCATGACTTCAAGGATTTATGTACAAACGGGGACAAATTGTTTTCTTAGAAGAAAAGTTATTTATGGCCTTTCTCCTACAGGTCACGATATTCAAATTGGAAAGGAGGGTCTTGGTTTCACCAATGGTACTTTGGATCAACTACATTTTCATCATTTGACAAACTCCAAAATGAATGGGAAATTATATTATATGGTCTGAAGCCAAGAAATTTATTATTTTATATATCTTTTGGTAGGAACACTTTCAGAAAAGGAAATAATACAAACTTTAATTTGGAACTTCAAGGGGGTTTATAGAATCCGCTGAGCATGCTTTAATTAGAAGGGAATACATTTGCTCGCATTGATAACCTTGGCAATCTTGATCTTGTGGCAGCGAACCTAATTGCTAGTTGTGGATACGAACGCAACACTGCCTGGGGTCAAAAGGTGGGTAATAGAAACTATAGCCAATTGTAATTTATTTTTTCTCAGATATTAAACTAGAAAGTATTTTTTCATTATATTGATTTTTTTTTCAACTGCATATATGAAAGCTCATTTAAGAGATGCTTATATGATCTAAAATAAAGATTTCAACTTTTAATATGCCATAATCAAAATAAGGTCTTAAAATTTTAGTATAACTTATGCTCGAATAGTTATAGATTTTCGGGAATCAAAGTATTTTCTTGATAAAACTCTATATGTAGAATTATCTTTGTTGTAAAAGGAATTTATGTCTTACTATTTTGAGCAAAATTAGATGGGGTGGATGTATGGATCAACATCAGAGGTTGTGCTCAGAGGATGTGCTCACGGGGCTAAATATACATAAGGTTGGAAATGGGAAGGTTGTGCACGAGACCATTCTCATTTATGGGTTGATCACCTCAAGATATCATAGGTCTTATGACCCAACAAAAGACATGGGCCTCAGGATTTCTTGATATCTTACTCAGCAAGCACTGTACAATTTTTGGCACCCTATTTGGTAAGCTTGAATTTAGGCATTTGCTTCCTGCACCTCCCAAATTTTCAAAATGGCCATAGTAACCTTGTCTTCCTTACTTGTCCATAGGTTGTTTTCCTCACTTCTCCATGGCCGAAACATTGTTTTCTTCACTTGTTAATTTGTTGTAAGCATTTACATGGATCAGGTTCACGTGCATAGGTGAGTGGTTAGTTGTCTTGTTTATACTTTCTGTGTTAGATTATTATAACGGATTGACTTATCCGAAATTGTTTTTAAGAAAATGAAGTTTTAGGATAGGTTTGGATCAACAAATCAAGAATTCAAATCGTAAAAATAACATAACTTTGGATCAGATAATCTGGATTTGTTGTTATACAAATTTGAATCAATAAATCCAGAATGGTGTAATAATAGTACTAGATCAAATAATTCGAAAATATAACATATTTCTGGATTCAATAATTAAGATTTGTTTTTATACAAGTATGAATTTATTGATCTAGAAATTATTTGTATTTGTTAATTAGTCTGGACTAATCAATCCATAATTGTGTCATAATAATTCCGGATAGTTTGATCTAAATTGAGTTTTTTTTCTTTTCGAATCAACTAATTTGAAACTTTAAAACATCAATTCTGGATAGTCTGATCCAGAAATTAAATTACATTCTGGATCAAGGAATTCGGAATTGATGATTTGAAGTTCTGGATTTGTCAATCAGGTTTAACTTTTTTTTCATTTGCTCATTACCTTATCTGGAAGGTTGGTTTATGGTATTTATATTAATTTTTGTTATTAATTATAAATTGTTTTGAATATGTTGGATATTTTTTTTCATTAACTTAGTTTTGTTGCTTTTGAAAGGTTTATATGGAAGACGATTATGTGAGGAAGATGTCAGATGAAGTGAAGTGGATAAGGAGGTTGACATGAATAATGACGTTAGAATAGATGAATATATTCATAAAGATTACAAACAATAGACTGGAAAAATTATTGATTGTAGCAAAGCATTCATAACTACAAAGGTAATCATTTTGTGTTGTTTTTTTGTTTGTAATAGCCTGAAAATATTGTACATTGGCATATTGATGTTGTATGTTTAGTATATAGGTTTTTGCTACTCTAGATGAACTATTGAAATGGGTTTTGTTGTTGCCATTTTGAGGTAAAATATATCAATATTATGGCAACCTGGACAGAAGACATTTGTTGTGTTGGGCTGTGAAAATGGTGGAAAGTATAGGCAATACAGAAAAAACTTATAAATCACAGTGAGTGGAACTAGAAAGTGAAGTGTCCCTTTAGGATGGATATTAAAGTTAATTTGTGGGGCGCATAATCATGATTTATCTGAGTCATTGGTTGGTCATCTGTATGTTGGCCGACTAAACAATGAAAAGAAGACGATGCTTGCTAATATGACAAAGAATATGGTAAAGTCAAAAAAAGTATATAATGCAAGGACTGTGTATCGTTCATCTCAAAGAGGTTCTATAATGGAAATGCAACATTTGATGAACTTACTTGAATGAGATGTATATTCATTGGCATAGAATGAATGATACATTAGAAGTTGTTTGTATTTTTTGGACACATCTCGATGTTGTGAAAATGATTAATGCATTTAACATATATAGTGTTCTTGATAGACAACACCTACAAAACTAATAGATATAGACTATCATTACTTGAGATTGTTGGTATGACTCCCTGGAATGATATTTTCTGCAACTTTTGTATGTATGGAGGCTAAACGAGAGGATAACTTTGTTTGGGCACTTCAAAAGCTCAAAGGACTTTTTTTAGAGCTATTGGATTGCCTAAAGTGATTGTCACTGATAGAGATTTAGCCTTGATGGATGCACTGAAATTTGTATTTCCTAAAGGTAGTAGTTTATTGTGCCAATTTCACATTGACAAAAATGTGAAAGCGAAATGCAAGACTTACATTAATCCCAAAGAGGCATGGGACCAAGTCATGGATGCATGTGGTAGTGTTAAAGATTGCCCTACTCAGTCTGAGTTTGAGAGGCGTGTCAAGATGTTTGAAATTGTATGTTCACCATAGGAGTACTTTGTTGAGTATGTGAAGAATACATGGTTGATCCCTCACAAGGAATGTTTTGTAAAAGCATGGACATATAAAGTTATGCACTTAGGGAACACAACTAGCAACAAGTATTTTATGTAGTTAACTTATTTTGACAAAGTGTAATATATTGAAACTAATGTGGAGTTTGTTGATTAACAGGGTTGAGTCTACGCATTGGAGCTAAAAGAGGTTGATTCAGAATAGCATGAAGGACTTGTGTAAATGTTGGGATGCCATGAATAACTTGATTACATTGCAGCATACTGAAATTAAAGTCTTATTTGATAAGAGTATTCATTTTGTGGGTCACAGTCATAATGTAACATTGTATAAGAGATTGTGTGCATTCCTTTCAAGGTACGATCTTAATCATATTGAAGATGAATGGGATCGAGTTAAGTTTGTTGGTGTTGAAAGCAATCGTTGTCGATGCATCATAAGATATACACACGGTTTCCCTTATGCATGTGAACTAGCTAGATATATCATAGGTAGCATATCACTTGATGTAATTAATGATTTTTTGGACTAGATTAAGCTTTACAGATACGAGTTCAAACAAGAGTTTGATGTTATATTAAATCTCTTTGTAGAGGTTGACATAGCTGGAAAAGTTACTATAAAAAGTAAACTTTGTGAAATAGCATACCTTGACATGACTTCCATGTGTTCCCCGTTTGATAAGGTAAAAATTAAGGGATCACAAAAAGAGCGTGCAAGTAAATTGGAGATGTCAATTAAACGTGATCCTTCATACTTTGAACATGTTGATGCATTACATTTTGTGAATGACAACTCATTGAGTTGGAAGTCATCCAAGGCATCGAGTCAAAAAGTGAAGTTGGCAAAGATTCACAAAATAAATATTATCATGCTAGATTAATTTCATGTTAACCTTCACCCACATATTTTGGATATTGTTGATGTAAAGGCCGATGGCCATTACAGATACTGTGCAATTGCTACCTTACTCGATATGGGTGAAGATGTTTGGCCTATAGTGCGTAACAATTTGCTTAAAGAACTTGTTCGGTGGCAAGATGAGTATGACATTATATTTGGTAGTAATGAGAGTTACGATGTCATAAAGAGATCTTTACTAGTTGACAGTCTTACAAAAATTTATATTTCAGTATGTCATTATGAAATACGAACCAATTAACAAAAATCAAATATTATATTGTTGTTATTGGTATACCAAGACATCTCACAGTTTACAAACCAAGTGATCAACATATTCAATAAGGACTGATTTGTCCTCAGGTTCACCACCAAACACAACATCTTTAGGAGCAACATCATCAGTTGCAACATGTTCGAGAGCTTTGTAAATCTCTTGTTCCTCATCTACAACTGCACGTCTTTCACGCCTAGGTATAGATGCAATAGGTCTGGTGCGATCACCACCTCTTGTACGTGGCATACCAATATAAAGATAACATGAATATACAATAATCAAAATTAGAGTCAATATATTTTAAAGATACTCTAAATATTGTGAACATAGTCCAACACATTCTAACATTTGTAATCAGAGTCAAAGTCAAAATAATTAACCTATCCTAACAATTAAAATATTCTACATATCAATTAACCTATCATGACAAATATAATTTTGTAAATATCAATTAAAATTACAAATTTGCATTTCAATTTTAAAATAACAATTACCTACATTGGTGGAATGAAATTATATATAAATCCCATTTTCCTACCCAAGAAGGTATTTCAACAACAATTCAAAGTTTCAAAATCATTTGTTATGAGTTAGAACTTAGGGGGGAAAATTGTATATATTAGCTTCTAAAATTGAGGCTTAGCCTTTTGGAACGGAGAAATAAACACCGAACACTTGGTTCCATTACAGGATAGAGGAAGGGGGACCCTTTTGCTTCTTGTATTTAATTAAAGGCTTAATTATGGGACTTAAACTGGAGACAAAATGGTACAACAAGAAGGGGAAGGAGGAAAGACAATTTTCAATAGTAAATGTAAAAAATTATGTAACTAACTGTAATCAATCAAGGACTGGCAGAATTTTTTTCTATTAGATAAAGGCTCAACAATATTTTGCATACTAATGTTATTGTCATTGAATTGACTTGCTCAAGTGTCTGATGTTTGTGCAAGATTTGTGTTTTTTTTTTCTTTTTCTGAGTTGATTCATGTTTTTTCTAAACCTACTTCAACCTAGAATTTTTTAAAAGAATTTAATTACAAATTACTCATCTAATAATAAAGTATAATACATGATAAGATACATCCTTCATTATAAATAACTAAGTGCAAAAATAAATATTCTATGCAGTTGGGTGTCATTTGTTTTAAAAGATGTAACTACACTTAAAACTTAAATTGAAATAGTGCAATGATTTTAAATAGTTAGGAATAAAAAATGTTCATTGTAGTTGGGTTGCTAGATATTTTTAAAAACAACAATTTCCTGAATACCAATTTTTTGCATTTCAATTTACTAAGTACAATTACGGATGTATTGATCCGGAATAATGTAAATCAATCCAAAAATATCTATTGGTTGGGGTGGCTACTTGTTGCGCTCACGGCAAGTGTACCGGTCGCTCAAGTAATAAAGTGAAAGTACGGGATTTGTCGTTCCCAACGAGGATTGTTTGGTCAATTAAATCATAAATCGTATCTCAAGATTGGATGACAAAAGATAAAAGAGAGAAATGTGTTGTTGTGTGAAGTAAATGAAAAGCTAAATGTAACATAAACATAAACATAA
>PYAF01004402.1:1637336-1659106 GCA_007407185.1 Glycine tomentella | reverse complement strand
AAAAGAAGTAAATGTCATATTTGAAGTATTAAAATATATTAAAACTATTCTTCTAAAAATGTATATAATATTTATAGAATATTATGAATAAAAGCTGTTTTATAAGAAATAAATAGAATTTTCTTCTTAAAAAACATAAAACTAATTTTTTAAGTAAAGACAGTATAAACAAGTATATCAAAAAACAGAATTTTTATTTATAGAAACAAAAATTACTTATTTGAATTTAAAAGTGTGCTTTTTGTAATAAATAAACTTAAACAAAGGACCCATATTAGTGTAGTTTATTAAAAATGCTTAATAGTAGAAAGACAAAAGTAGTAAGAAAATTGGATTGGTATTATGGTTTTCTCTCTACTAGTCATTGAGTCATATCCTAATCGTCATTGGTCATGGACTCAAGGTTATGCTTTGATTGGTTAAAGCTTGCTTTTCTAGTGCAAATTGATACTACTATGTTAAAAGAAGGTTTGACATGCATAAATTAAGAGCAAATTCTCAAGTATAGCTCCCCTGTTAATTTACGTCCAATTAAAATCATGCATAATTTCCATTATTGCTTGCTTGCATTTAAAAGGACCATTCCCTGAGCAATAGGCTTTGTTGAATGGCCAGTGGCTACAGTGTGCCCCTATTTCTAGTTTGAGCACTTCTTCTTGCAGATCTCTTCAATGGCCAATCAAAACACCCTCCTTCCTCTCTACCAAAAACTATGGCTAAAACACACCTTATCAAGAGCAATGGATTCCCTTATCTTTCTCCTCCTTCTCATCCTTCTCGCTTACCGTGTTTACTCCATTAGCCACTATTCTTTCCCTTGGTTTCTTGCATTCCTGTGCGAGTCATGGTTCACCCTCACTTGGCTAACCACCATTAGCACCAAATGGACTCCTGCAAGAACCACCACCTACCTAGACCGTCTCTTTCTCCGGTAAAGTATTATATACATGGTTCTAAATTACGGTTGTGGTTGTGGTTGAGTCGCGGTGAGTCAGAAAACCTTTATATTGTGGGAAAATGTGACTGATGCGGTCGCAATTGCAGTTACAATGAGTCAAAATACCTTGACATTGCGGATGCAACTGCGGTTGCGGAACGCTGTTTAAAACCATGATTATGTATTAACTCGTTGAGAATGGAGGAGTCGCGTTTAAACGTGAAAGTTATAACCGTTAGCTTTGTTTCTTGATTATTTTCTTGGTTGTTTTCTAATGTAGTACTAATATTGAGAGTTTATGGAAGATGCATTTTTTTTTTTTTTTTGTCAACAGGGTAGGTGAGCTTCCACAAGTGGATGTGTTTGTGACAACGGCAGACCCTGTGCTTGAACCACCCATCATCACAATCAACACCGTGTTGTCTCTTTTGGCTCTTGATTACCCTGCAAACAAGTTAGCTTGCTATGTTTCTGATGATGGCTGTTCTCCTCTTACCTTCTATGCTCTTGTTGAAGCCACCAAATTTGCCAAACTTTGGGTACCTTTCTGTAAGAAGTACAATGTACAAGTTAGAGCACCGTTTAGATACTTCTCTGAGGATGCCACGGTTGACAAAAACAGTGACTTGCAAGAATTTGAACAAGAATGGTCAAAGATGAAGGTAATATATTTATGGTATTAGCCATTTTGTTTACAAAGATTGGAAGGTTAGTTATACAAACACACACCCTTCAATGATTGATACAGTACTACTTCCCTTTTATTGTATTTGTAAAAAAGAAAGAAACAATAAAATATTTATTATGTTTCCTATTCTTTCTTTCTTTTATCTTCTATAAAATGAATGTAGAGCGCAAGAGGGTAAAAAATTGAAGTATTTATCTTCTGCAAGGCTTAAAATGACAGTTTGTAGTTCTTGTAATTTGGCAGAAAGAGTATGAACAACTTTGCCGTAAAATTCAGAATGCTAGCCAAAAATCGAATCCGTGTCCACTCGTTGGAGAGTATGCAGTCTTCTCAAAAACAGAGCTGAAAAATCACCCATCCATCATTAAGGTACACTACATCAAGCATTTTTATAAATATTCATACATCACATTTTATTGGTGTTGGTAATCTGTTCATTAGCTAGCATTAACGAATCGCATTTTTTGAAATGCCAATTTTTCTTATATGATCATTGAATCATATCATGATATTGTAATTAATCATAAATATATAGTACAGGAGTAAATATGTAATTTGTCTTCACAAATATGGACAATAATAATGAGTGCTTTTAGTTTAGGCTACTAGTACAAAATATAGTTATCTTTGCATTAAAATAAATGTTTTTAAGTTATGTTGGTAGGTAGTATGGGAGAACAAAGAAGGTCTTAGAGATGGAGTACCTCACTTAATCTACATATCTCGAGAAAAAAGGCCACAACATCCACATCATTACAAAGCCGGTGCTATGAATGTGTTGGTAAAGTTTATTTTCCTCTGAATTCCAAAAATCTTATTCTCACATTAACAGCATTCACAAAAAATCAAATCTCTCTTGACCATAAATTAATGTACCTTCTTTCTTTTGATCTAAAATTTCCCATCATTTGCACATTGTACAGACAAGAGTCTCTGCGTTGATGACAAATGCTCCTTATATCCTAAACGTGGATTGTGACATGTATGTGAACAATCCCAAGATTGCACAACACGCCCTCTGCATTTTGTTGGATTCAAAGGGAGAAAAAGAAGTTGCATTTGTTCAATGTCCCCAAAGATTCTATGATACAGTAAAGGATGATGCTTATGGAAATCAGCTAGTAGCTTTGCCTATGGTATGTCAAGTCATACACCAAACAAATTTGCATTATGAGAAAGCTAGCAATAGGTTTATGAGAAATAAATGATAATAAGTAGGTGTATACACAAATCTCATTTTCATGCTTCATGTAATGCAGTACATAGGAGGTGGATTTGCAGGACTTCAGGGGATTATATACGCAGGAACAAATTGCTTCCACAGAAGAAAAGTTATTTACGGTCTTTCTCCTGATTATGACATTCAAAATGAGAAGAAGGATTTTGGTTTCATCAATGGTACTTGTTACATAAGACTCATTATGTTTTCATGCTTTTAGAAATTCCCAAATGAATATAATTGTTGAAGCAGAACATGTTACAACTTAGTAGTAGAATGAATTCCTGTTATTTTGTCTTAAGAAATATGTAACATATAGTGTTACTGTCTTATATATCTTATGCAGGAACAAAGTCAGAAAAGAAAACAACGCAAATATTTGGATCTTCAAAAGGGTTTGTTGAATCAGCTAAACATGCTTTAGAAGAGATGTCATTTACTCCCAATGATAAGCTTTTTAAATCTCTTGAGCTTAAGGCAGCTAACCAAGTTGCGAGTTGTGATTATGAATACAGCACCGCCTGGGGTAAACAGGTGAGAGAAATAGAATCAATATTCAAACTTGTTAAGGCTACAAATTGCTATCAATGATTTTTTTTTCTCCAAATATAAAACAAGATATTCTGTTTTTTTTCTTCTTGATGACTATTCAAACCTTAACTAAACAGTAAACACACGGAGTCGCATGTGCATTTCCTTTTCAGTGCTTATAAATGACTTTGACGTATGTTAAAAAGTGAGACTGAGATGATGTAGGGTAGGATATAAAATTGATTTTTTAAAACGTGATAGTTAAATATTTTAATATATAACTAAGAAATCATAAATAAATGAGATATTCTGTTTTTTTTCTTCTTGATGACTATTCAAACCTCAACTAAACAGTAAACACACGGAGTCGCATGTGCATTTCCTTTTCAGTGCTTATAAATGACTTTGACGTATGTTAAAAAGTGAGATTGAGATGATGTAGGGTAGGATATAAAATTGATTTTTAAAAACGTGATAGTTAAATATTTTAATATATAACTAAGAAATCATAAATAAATGAGAATTCAATCTCTTGAAATTTTTTACCAGTAGCTATGGATGGATCTATCTTGAATGTATACCTTACAAAAGTTGACAATTTAGCATATTATAATTTCTCCATGAAGTATGCTTTTTCCTTTAATTTATTTTTTAAAAGTTATTTTGTTCAAACAAAACCCTTATTTTCTTCAAACAAAACCTTTATTTTCTTAAGGAAAATACTCGACCAAGCATGCATTTCTTAAAAGGTTATTTATAAGATGTTTTATCTAAAAATTCAAGATATTTGTTTTTTTTTACATTTTTTTTTTTGCTATAAAGCTTTTAATATATCTTAATAAATACATGATTTAATATTTGAGTAAATTACACTCACACTCCATATGTTTTTCTCAAATTACATTCAATATTCCTCCCTTTTTATACATTATTTTTACCCGGACGAAATTACCTGTTAGAGTAAATTACACCCGCATCCCCTATGTTTTTTTCAAATTGCACCCGATATCCCTTGCTTGAATTTGATTCTGACGAATGCGTCAAGACTATTGATGTCACTGGCTCCAACGGCACCAATGTCCAAGGAACCAAACACAGCAGTGATAGTGACCGAAGCTACGACGGGGGACGAGGAGGTGGTGGCGACGGCTATGGTGGTGGTGGTTGTTCCGACGGGAGTAGGTGCTCCCAGATGTCGTGTTGGTGGGCAAGGACGACTATGAGGAGGAAGAGATGATGTTGTCATGGGAGAGGGAGGAGGAGGAGAAGGAGGTGGTGGTGGTAAGTGAAGAGGGGTTGTCGAAGAAGAGAAAGGTTTGTAAATCCCAAGACTTGATTTTGAGAAAGAAGATGAGAGTATTTTAGACATAAATTTTCATTAAAAGTCATGTAACAAGCATGTGCCTACTTTTTGTTAAATTATTAAATAGTGTTTAAGAGAGAGGGTGTCTGGGTGTAATGTGAGCTAAACCATTAAAAATTTTTTTGTAGGGTGCAAAAAAGGAGTGAGTATAATTTACTCTTAATATTTTGGAGAATGCAATTTGAAAAAATACACAGGAGTGTGAGTGTAATTTGCTCTTAATATTTTGGTATAACTTATGTTTGGATTAATTATTGACTCCAATTACAAATTACTATATATAGTAAATTTATTAATTTTTGCTATAATTATTTTGAATTTCATTACAACAATGATTTCTAATTGGTAGATAATGTATTATATTGATAGTGCATAGTAATTGAATTTGAAAAAATGTTAAATAAATGCTTATGTTTTCTTTTCTTTATTATTATTTTTTTTTTGTTAAAATTGCTTAGTTTGTTTACTATGGAGAATGCTAGGTGGGATGGTTATATGGATCAACATCAGAGGATGTACTCACTGGTCTGGTAATGCACACAAAAGGTTGGAGATCCGAAGTTTGTTCACCAGATCCAATGGCCTTCATGGGCTGTTCACCTCAAGATAACCTAGGTCAAATGGCCCAACATAAGAGATGGTCCTCAGGCTTGTTTGATATTTTCCTTAGCAGCCACTGTCCTATTTTTGGTACTCTATTTGGTAAGCTCCAATTCAGAGAGTGCTTGGCGTACGTTTGGATCACTAATTGGGCCATACGATCTGTGCCTGAAATATGTTATGCCCTTCTCCCACCCTACTGCATTATCACCAATTCCAGTTTCTTGCCTAATAAGGTGAGCACAAAACACATTACACAGAACTTTTGTTGACCATTTTAAATGCATATGCACATTACCACCTTCTCCAGCTCTGATTTCTTTCGTAAATCTAACACTTTTATCAGTTAGATTGTTGCATTAACTGGTTTCACTCTTTCAACCATCTCACCCACAGTTTTTATTATACCATGCAAATGTAAAATGTTCCCATTTAAAAGTGTACATATCAGTATTTTTCTCCTCAAATAAAGATTGCACTTAAGTTGTAGTACCAAAAACATGTTGTAGAAGGATTCGTGATAGATGTTGCAAAACTTTGTCTAACTTCTGCCCAAATTATTATTTAGGAATTTCAAATGGAAACATTGTTTCTTTCTTTCTTATAAGAAATTGAAACGTTGTTTCTTTTTTTTATATGAAAACTACAAAATTTCGCACTAAGTAACTTATCTTTTGTAATTATTACTACCTTTCTAGCTTTGAACACGTTGTTTCAACAGTTTTGTAAACGATTGTCGTGCAGGAACCCGGCATGTGGATCCCTACGAGTGTGTTTGTGATGTACAACGTAGCTACTTTATTGGAGCACTTGATATCAGGCTTGTCAGCTAGAACATGGTGGAACAACCAGAGAATGGGAAGAATAACAACCATGACTTCATGCTTTTTCGGATTTTTGGATATCGTCCTTAAGCGATTGAGGATATCTGACACTGTCTTTGAAATAACAAAGAAAGACCTACCATCTTCCAATGATGAAAATGTGGGAAGGTTCATTTTCAACGAGTCTCCGATTTTTGTACCAGGCACAGCCATTTTGCTCATTCAACTCACAGCACTAGTTATCAGCTGGTGGAGGTGGCAACAATCTCTTGTTAAGAATGAGCGTACATATGGGCTAGGTGAGGTGTTTTGCAGTGCATATCTGGTTCTATGCTTCTTGCCTTTGTTGAAGGGATTGTTTGCCAAAGGAAAGTATGGAATTCCCTTATCCACAATATGCAAGGCAATGGTGCTAGCTTTCCTATTCCTTCAACTGTGCAATGCCTCCGTTGCCAATTGATCATATTCATTTGGTCCTCTTTCATGTGTTCTAATTCCTGGTTTCTTTGAATTATGTTCACATTGTAAAAGTGTTTGCTATTGAATTTTGACAGAACATTGAATGGCAACAAGTTCTACCATTGGGAAGATCTCCAACAAAAGTCATGTATTGATTCTATTTTTGCAACTCGTGTCAATGCAGTAAAAGGTTACGTAATTAGGCTTCATTTGGTCCTACCTGCATAATCTTGTGTGTTACCTCACTTACTCCCTGTTCTTAATTTGAAATTATTATTTTAGTCCATACTCATACATTTTAGCTTGTTTTGATCTCTACAATACATTTTTTAATCTATCTTAGTCACTATATATAATTTTGGACTGTAATGACTAAAATAGATTAAAAAAGTATACGAGTATGGAGAAGTTGATCCATATCATCTTGACTTGGTTCTGATTTTTCTATTTTTTAAGAAAATTGAGTTAAGTATATGGATTAAAATGTAAAAATAGTGCAAATATAGGGAATCAAATAAGTAATAAACCTTAAGCTTGTAATCCTCTAAATCACTGTAGTTTATGAAGAAACATTAGCCAGTTATCATTATACTATACCTTGACATCAATATCCATAGACTGGATCCAGTACCGTTCATTTTTTGAAGGCAATAGATTACCTGTTATCATTTTCAGTAAAACTGATTTATTTAATTCATATTTTGCTTATATGCAAACCCAGCAGAATGGATTGGTTTTTTCTTTTACATCAATCGTAACAATCACCATCACCCGTGCGTACGCAAAGTTGAAAAAAAAAATACGTATACGATTACAAAATGTAAAAGTCATTTGTTAGTTCCAATTGAAGATTGTAGTTTATGAAAGAGTTGCATAAACTTGGCTCTTGTATATAAATAGATCATCATTCTCAGTAAATATGCCTTAGATTAAATACAAGCTCCAGAGTGAAAATACACATTTACCCTTCTTTCACTTGGCCTTTTGAAGGGCAGTGATGGAACTGCCATCCCCTTGGATGGAATCATACCTGCGAAACAGGTTCGCCACAATCAAAGCTGCGGTTAGTGTGACAACGTCCTTACCCGCGCACTGTTTATTGGACACACTGGGCGACCCGGTCTGAGGCCCATTGGACCAATACAAGTAGTTCAACAACTGGGCACCTTTCTCTTGGGTGAACCGGTCCGGCTTGAACCGGTCCGGTTCGTCGAATATAACGGAGTCCCTCATGACGAGCTTCTGAAAGCCGCATAGCAACTCGCCCTTCTTGACGTGGAAAACCGAGTCGTGCGAACTCAACCGGAAGTCCTTTCGGGCTCGACCGTACTGGAGCGGAACCGGAGGGTTCATGCGCAGCGTTTCGTAGACCACGGATTGGATGAGGTCCATCTCTTTGACCGAGTCGAAGGTCAGCGTTGACCCTCCCTTTTCTCTCGCTTCTTTCTTAAGCTTCTCCTGCAATGCGGAGTTGCTGGCTATGGCATCGATCAGAGAGGGGAGGAAAATGGAGAATCCGCCGTAGGAGTTGAAGCCCAGCACGAAGAGCAAGTTGTGGATGGCTTCTTCTTCGGTTAACCCGAACCCGGTTCCGCCCCGGTTTATAGTGTCCCTGCCTGTTTAAGAAAGGATTCTTGGTTAATCAATCTTCATGATTTGATTTGTTTATGGGTGCACGATGATCATGTAATCTGCTACTACATTTATCACTTTAAGGAAATGATGTAAAATTATTGGTAGTTTTTAATTATTTTAAAATTGAAATTTTATTTTGATACTCAAAACACAAATAAAACTTGATATTAAAGAAAATTTTAATTATCATTAGAATATACTATTAAAATGTTAAAAATATTACACTTAAATTTCATCTTACAAAAAAGAACTTTCTACAATTGCTTAATTTTATATTTTATAAAATTTTATTAAATAATGTAAAACTGTAAAAACAAGAGTGTGACACAGTTTAACTAATTATATCCTAAATCTTTAAAAGATTTTTTTTTTCTGCTTAATCATTCAAATCATTTTGTTTTCAAAGTCTATTCTTACATTCAATCAAATGGTGGGGTTATTTGATTGGATAGAAGATAAAAGAAAAAAAATATATTTAAATTAAAGTAGAAAAATAAAAATGTGAAACTCACAAAATTTAAAAAAAAAAAATCTTCTTTTCTCTCAATTTGATCTCAACTAAACAATCTCTTTTGTGATTTTAGATACACAAAAATGATTATAATAATTAAAAATTAAATTTAAAAAGAAAAAAACAGCTAAAATCACTAATTAATCATGATAAAAAGATAAAGAACAACCATAAAACCTAATTGATTACCATTATTAATTACTAACTATGTAACATTAATTAAAAAATATTGTGGGCAAATTAATAGGAGAAATAAAAGTAAGAACCTTGTTGCTTGATGAAGTTGTAGAGGTTGTTGTAGTTTCCACTGACGAGGAAGAAAGGGTAAGCAAAGGAATGGAGGAAGATTTCTTCCAGGGGTTGAAGAATGCCCACGCTGACTGTGGGGAGCAGCTGAAGAGCAAGCCAACTATTAAGCATGGAATAGCCTGACTCTGCGATTTTAGGGTCACGTGAAGGGTCTGCACCGGCAAGGACTTTGCAGAGGAACGTGAAGAGAAATTGTTGCAAGGGGAAAAGGTACGAAACTGATGAGGATTTGGAGAGTGATGCTTCGATGTTGTCCCATAGTGTGTCTAGGTTTGATTCTAGTTCTGATACCCATATGCCTGAGCTTCGTTTCAGGATATCCATGATGTAGCTCTTCACCTGCATGCAGCATGAATCGACTACACAATCAAATTTGAATGAATGCTATTGCTGATTAGTGATTGATTCATAGCTCTTAATCATGGATCAAGAGTGCAAAGCCTTCCAAAATTAAACACAAAAATGTGACATTCATTATTTTGGGGACTCACTAATCTTATTCCCAATATTAATTAGTTTGTTTACTCAACAATCAAAATTCTTTCTACTAACAGAGTGAACAATTAAATTAGCTCTCAAAATAAAACGTGGATTATATTAATCTAGATGAAAAAATACATTTAAAATGTACTTTTTTTAGTTTATGATTGACTTACTTTTACATTATTGAATTTATATTAAAAACGTCAGCAATTTTTATCAGGGATAAATATATTTTTCATATATGTAAAATAGGTGATTTTTATATTACTACTTTAAATTTACTTTTACCTAAAAAAAATTATGTTTCAACATAGTATCTATCGTTAATCTCATTCTGTGAAGTGATGATGTGACAAATAGAATGTCACATCACCAAGCCTAATCACTAACATATCAGTGCCACATCATTTTTTGTTATTTAAATTATTTTAAAAAACTCAATTATCTTTCTTCCCTTTCTCCAACAGAAACCACCACTGCCATCCAACCCTACACCACCACCGCCATCTAACCCTCAGACTGAGGTAGTTGCTCGCTAGCATCTTGAACGCTAAGAAATTGCGCATTGGAAAGTGGATGTGCATGTCGACCCGACCCAACCACAGAAAGTTCAGGTCCGCGCACTCCTTGTTGTTGATCGTGAACACCATCACCCTCTCCTCACTGCAACATTCACTAACGATTTCATCCATGAAGCTCTGGATGCCCGACGTGGTAAGCGATGTTGTTGTCTTTGATTTCGATTCCATAAACCAGTCTAGATCCTCCACTAGGATTACCGACTTCACAGCCGTTTCAGTCAACAGAAACTTCAGATCCGAAAGGAAAGAAGGAGAAGGGGAGGCAGAGGCCGAGGTCAACGTCGAGGACAAAGTCAACGGCATGATCGGTGGTGGTGGCGCTGGGTTGGACGACTAGTGGTGTGGAGTTGTTTTCTGTTGGAGAAGGGGAAGAAGGAGAATTGTATTTTTTAAAATAATTTAAATAAAAAAATGATGTGACACTGATATGTTAGTAATTAGGCTTGATGACATGGTACTTCATCTGTTACGTTATCACTTAATAGAATGAAACAAATAATAGATACTACGTTGAAACATAAAAAAAAAAAAAATTCAGGTACATAATTAATCAAAAGTGAATTTGAGATAGTAATCTAAAAATGACTTATTTTTCAAATATGTAAACTATATTTAAGCTTTTTCATAAATGCACCTTCTTATTGTCCCTAAGCTTAACATGTACTATCATCTCCTAAATTATAGGTCTAACAAACAAATTTGGGGACAAGATATTAATTTTTCATCTTTCAAGTATCTAATTGTCAATACCTAATAAATTTAAGGACAAAAATGAATATTTATCCTTTTTTTCTTTTATTACACTTTTTTTCTTTTATTGCACTCCGACTTTGAACTATAATTTATGGCAAATGTTAAACGGTGCCCTTATGGTTAAAGAACCAACAAAAGAAATTTTTTTATTGAAATGAATTAAAATTATATTATCAATGACTTTTTGTATGCTCTCATATGATCTTTATAATAATTTTTTCTTTTAACTTTTTAAGTAATACACTAAAAACACTTATAAGCAAGATTCATATTCTATACCCAATCCAAAGAGGGTAACTGAAACTGACCCTGCTTCATTGCACACCACATGATAATAATCCAGTTAACGAGCTAGGCATTGTGACTCGAAGAAAGGACTTGAAAACGACGTCACACTTCGTAGTCCCTACAGTGCTGAACGTATATACATACTTTTTGTTTCCTTCCTAACACGCTTCTTTTCTTCTCAATTTGTTTCTATACGTGCAACGTCTAAATTCCCAATCTCCCCACAAATAAAACAATAATAGAAAAACCTATGGTGCACGTTAAAGTCATACTTCCTCACCTTTATTTTCTTAGTTGATATTATTACTCCTCAACAGTGAAAATCAGTGACCGAAAAATTAAAGTTGAATTTCTTCAATATTCACCTAAATTGTACAAATTCATAATTCAGAAACAAAATTGAAGGAATAAATCAATAAATGAACAAGTGTACCTTGGAATGTTGAGGTTCGGTAGTGTCCTGGTAAACGCCGACTCTCATGTTTCCGGTGAAGGCGACGCTTGGGACAAAGTCTCCGACAAGAACATCCTTCTTGTCGACGAGGTCCATGTCGAAGAGGTGGGAGAATGATTTCACGTCGAGAACCGCGATTACGTTGGGATTAACGTTAACGAAGAAGGGGAAGGAGGGAGGAACATTGGTGCGGAACACGGTGCTCTTGTATTTCTCCACTCGCTTTCTGAAGAAGCTCTCTGGCTTCTGGAACCAGAAGTAGTCAAGCCGATCCGACATGGGGCCCAGCA
The DNA here is from genome assembly GCA_007407185.1 of Glycine tomentella. Taxonomy (NCBI): domain Eukaryota; kingdom Viridiplantae; phylum Streptophyta; class Magnoliopsida; order Fabales; family Fabaceae; genus Glycine; species Glycine tomentella. The sequence continues at coordinate 1,647,181 of PYAF01004402.1, read as the reverse complement.
ACGGGAACCCGTAGCTTCCCGGAATCTGCCGGATCGGTAGCTCCGTCGGAGTCGCCGCCGTTACCAGCGACGGCGGTGGCAATGACATGGTGGAGGAGGAGAAGGGAAGTGTTGTGTTGTGTTGTGTGGTGTGGTGGTTGTTCTTTGATGTGAATATGCGATGAGGAGAAATGAGGAGTGAATGAGATATTATTATTATTATACTGTCCAATATTTTTGGATTTGTTTTCCTATGCAATCCAATGTGAACAATTGAAACTCAATGACTCTCTTTCATGGACCATGTGATAGGGGTAGGATCAATGGGGCAACCCTTGTTTTGGTATTTAGCTCTTTTGTTACGACACGTCGTGTCCACGTACAGGTTACACGTAAATGTCTTGCCAAAATGCCACTCTAATACGATCATATTTCTCTTCTCAAGCATACTAAATGCATGATCATAGTATTTTACAATATTAATTGTGCATTTACTTTTTTATCATATTAATAAATAAATTTCTTAATTAATTTTTTTATATCAATATAATTTCTCAAATGTCCTTATTGGTAGTGAAAAAAGAAATATATCAGAATAAAATAAAAATTAAAAATATTTAGTTAAAGTAAAATAGAAATATGGTATGAAATAAGTATAAAATAGGAAAGTATTTCTCACTATTTTTTAAGTTATTTTCACTCTCTTTCCCTCTTATCAAATAATCCATCTTAATTTTAGCATCTCTGTCACTCCAATCTCTCTCTTACCAAACAAGTTGTAAAAGTGTGTTAGTAAGTCAGTCTTGTAGTTGTACTTAAAATCTATTTTGACTCATTTTTTTAATGGCACCTCCAAAATTTTGCTCATAGTTTTTTTATATTAAAACTTACTCATAAGTGTAATTTACATTCAGAATTATATTAATCTAGACAACTATTATGCAAAGTATCGATTCTTTTTGTATATTTTATCTTTCATGACTGAAGAAAATATTGATTATTAAATCTTATTAAAAAAATTTAAAAAATCTTTTTTTTTTTAAATAATCGTGTTCATGTATGATTGCACACTCCAAAGATACTTGCAAATTTTTCTATCCTTTTCTTTGCCGGGCTTCTTGCCCAATTGAATGCAGCTGTAGTTCTTTGATGCATCATTTAAAACAGTGAATACGAACGGAGTTGAGCTTAAAGTTGCTGGTATAAAATATCTGAAGTGAAGAGAAAAGGGAGCAATTCTTGCAAAAGGCTCATATATGAAAAAAGGAAGACGTTTACAACAAAATCATGTTTCACGAGCTCACAGGGACCACATCCAACTCATGTCCCTGCTTAATTATTGTCCACACTTAACATGTACTAATACAATTCGTGCAAGCACAAATTTTACCCTTTTATGAGAATTTTGTTATGTCAATCTTAATCTTCTATAAAAGACACAAAGATAAGTGTCTCCCATGAAAAATATTCGAAGCGGAGTTTGTTATTTTGTGTGGGCCAACTTCTTTTGTTACAAAGTATTTAACTCCATTTACTTCACAATTCCAATTTGTTATTTGAAAAATAATTACAGTAATTTAGACATCAATTTTAACATTAAAATAATTTTAAAACCATTATAAATGAGAAACAGCCCAAAATATTTATTAAAAAAATGAGTTGTCACTAACTTTCTTTAACTTAAGGAAAATTTCACTTATTTTACCTTCTTAATTCATTTTATTTTCCTTTCATATGTATTTAGAAGTTAATTCGAATTCACTCATTTTATCAGTGTTTCACCCTATCAGTGTTTCACATCCAAAACCTTCTATTTACAACCTTCTGATAATATGCGGTAGAACTTCGCTAACAAGATCTTGCCTATGAACAAAAAGTAGAAAATATAGTATTTTCTGCAAACAATAAAAGCATCAGAGCAAGCAAGCGAACTGCACATAAAGACTCGTCAAAATATTTCCTATTTCCTCAAGAGAAGATATAATCGAGTGAAGCATATCTAAACTGTTCCGGTGATAGTGGCACCACCATCAGGTAGGCATATGCCAAGATCATCCAAGTTGGGGCAGCTTTGGATGCTCAACCCTTTCTCATTAGCCAAATGCAATAGGCATATGAAACACAAATGTGGAGATATGTCACTAATAGTTGCAGCAGCGTTGCATTTACTAGGAAAGTTGGTCAACGTGTGCTTGAAAGATACCACTTCTTTTTTACCCTTTAAGCAACCATTGAAAGAATTAAAACTTACCACTCAACTTCAAAGAACAGGAAAAACAAATTGATCATCTATGCACATAGAACTGTAAGGCAAAACATTCAGCATTAACAATAGTAATGGAGAAAAATGTTAACGTAATACAAACACACTGCAGCAAGCATTTTATTTTAGTCAGGGAAGGTTCGAAAGGGGATGATATTGAAAGTTTGAGGTAGTTCATTTTAATAAAATGTTTTAGTATATTTGACTAAATTGTTTCTGTTTAAAAAAAAAATTGCTTATTTTAAGAAGCAAATCCTATATATTTCTTAAAAAAATAATTATTTTAAAGTTACTGTTTTTAAGTTTAAACAAACTCATCCTATAACTAGACAAGGCATATACAGTACCAGGCAGAGCCTTTCCAGAAATGATGAAACCTTGGCATACCTGAATCGGAACTTGAACAGATTCTTGAATATGGTCCCAAAGTGTTATTTTCAGAGCCTGAACATTGACTTGTTTGGATGTTTCGTCATACTGGACTTCAATTTTATTGATCTGTGTTATTTGGAAATAATCATACTTATGCTCTAACTGCAATAATTTTTTGCAAAGTTGTGTATGGAAATTAAAATTAATGAAGAGGAATAGAAGAACTCGTGAAAGATATTATCCTTGAATCTGCATGTATGAATTATGAATTTATGATACAATCATAAAATAAATAATCATATATCAAGAGCAACAGTGTTAAATTATTCTATAAAAAAACAGTAAACCCACCTGCCGAGGCTGAGAAATAAGTGAGGTAGAGTCATCCATTTCACTATGTACATCAGTAACATCATCATCACAAACACTTCCATTCTCCCAGGAAGGGAATGATTCATAGTTATTGCATTGTTCTCCTGATACATCTGCAAATTCACCTGAGTTTTAAACGCAGTCAGTAATAAATGAAAACACTCTAAAATGTCCTGTGTATTGACAGACAAAGAATCAGCGGATATAAAGAAAATTATTGAGATCACAATAGTACATTTTACCTGAGAGCTTTCTCGCCCTCCTCCCAATGCACTGCAGAAAGAATAGACAGCATCAGAGAAACAAATACTTATACTCCGGATAGAGATATTTGAAACTAATTTCTATACGTTAATGAAATACCTTTACATAAGGCGAAAGAAATAAATTGACAAGATCCTCTGGTTCATAGTGGCAGTCCTCTGGAAGTTTTGTAACGCGAGGTTGTATATTTTCAGGTAGCTGTAATGATTTGGGATTCCTGGGAGGAGAAAAGATATCGGATATTTTTTTCTCGACAAAACTTGTGAAATCTAAATCAACTTTGACTTGTCTCTTTGTCCCTGGCTCTCTGGTTTTCTGGACCAACACATCCTCAGAAGCACGATGAACCTCTGATTCTGAGCCTAGAAACAGATTCAGAATTAACACACTGAACTCCCAAATGCATATACAACTAAGCATTACAATCTCTAACTGGCCTCCTTTATCCCACCTTTAGCTTTTTGAAACTTCCAATGATCAGGGCCTGCCCATGCATTTTTCTTTGACCTAAAACCCAGACTCAAAAACAAATATCCATCAACATTTTCAAATATGTCATCCATATCAGGAAGGTCTTGGGAATGAAAAGGTTCTTTTTCCTACAATGTTATAAGGCCCATCAAACACTTAATATAATAACAAATAAACAATTTTAAAATATCTTCCAAGACAAGCATTGATGTTGTATGGCTGAAACATTACAAAACCTGATGGTAACTTGGAAAAGTTGGGTCTGCATCATCAGAGCCCCATTCAGCAGGAAATGCTTCACAATCATGATCATTATTCCAGGATGGGAAGTTCTCATATTCTTTTTTAGTGGCAAGTTCACTATCAATAGCTGCATCAAACTCTTCACCTGATTTCTCGGCAGAAGATTGAAAATCAGAAGGCCTTTTATTATTTTCATCAAATTGATTTACTATCACCCTGAGAGTTGGAGAGATTTCATCCTTCGTATGTATGTCCAATATCATTTGTTCAACACAATCTATACAGGAGTAAAGAGTAAAAGACAACTAAGTCCATGATCCATATTGAATGTTTGCATTTATAATGTTATACCAGTTTTACCACACCATTTAAATGATCAATATACCTCTCGCGAAAGAAAGATCAATTGTATCTGAAATATCACGTTCATTTTGACTGGTTATGCACTTCCCTGGCACTTCTAGTGAATCGAAGAGCAACCTACATTTCCCATATATGCCAAGATTATTCATCAAAAGGCCTTTGGCTCCACCTTCATCAAATTGTGCTGACGTCTGGCGATAGAGTGGATCCACAGCAATTGCAACTGAAAAAACAAATACATTGTCAGCACAATTTCTATCCCTCATGCCAAAAACGTAACAGACATAAAAAGAGATTCGAGATCACCTTCAAACTTCTTTACATTAAGAAGCTCAAAAGATGATTCCAATGTTGACAAAGGAGATAACTGCATGGAAAAACACCTCTTAGAACTTAGCAAAATGTATGATTTCAATCCAAATATCCAGAGAACCAACCTTTTTGTCAACTTCCTTCCTTCTTGCTTGTCCACTTTCAGCATTAAAACTCCCTAAAGCAGTGTCTGAACACTATGACACCATGCATTAGAAACTATTAAAGAATAAAAAGTTAAAGTACCAATAGTACTGCAGCCATTCATAGTTCAGAAATTCTTAAGATACCACACATTAAGTAAAACTGTATAACTTGTTGTACAATTAAGGAAGAAAACAATTCCCATGGCCCCCATCTGCAAACCAAAGGATAATATTGCTATAGAAGGGCAGAAAAAGTTCAGAATATAAAAGGGTAATTATTATAACCTTCCTCAGTATCTTGGCCTGCTGTATTCATTCTAGCAAGGACTTTATATGCCTCGGAATGCACCGAATCCACCCTTAAGGAGTATATTTTGACTCCAGCTTCAAGACTACAGCTTGCCTGCCCAAACAAAAAACCAATGAATATAACAGTAATGTATACATGAATCTGCTTTTAGTGTTGCAGATGTCTCATTGATTATATATTTACCAGTGTTATCAATGGCAGAACATGGCGGAAGGCCAAAATTCTGCCATATAAACACACCATTGCACCATATGGCGCTGCTATGGCAGGCCTTCCTTCACAAATTGTCTATGGCGGTTGGCAAAAAATCCACCATGGTGGTGTCATGGCTGCTATTTAACAACACTGATATTTACACTTGCAAGTCCATGTGCGCGTGATAAAAATAAAATGAAAACAATAACTTAATTCAAAATATTAGCTTATTATAGAAAAATAATAACATTTTTAACAGCTTGTTGAGATAACTTAATGAAAAACGATAATTTCTCCTTAAAATTGGCTTTCCAAAGCGAGGTTTTAGAATTACTGTAGATGACATTTATTGAAAGAAACTGCATAATAAGAAACATCATTTCATAAACACATAAATGTACTAAACAAAGACACAATTCAGGAAATCAGAACCCATAAAACCAGGCAGTGCCCGCAGAAAGATGATATTATTTTCTTACCATTCTCAAAAGACTAAAATATAATTTTGATCCCTGAGCTTAATTTTTTGTTTTAGTTTGGCCACTCGAAGTTTTTAAAGTTTCATTTTGATCCCTTAAAGGCTTAAATTCCTTCCATCAGCTTTTTGTATTAATAGTGTTAATTTTAGCTGACATGGCAAAAGTTCATCTAACATGATATTTCTCACAGTTTGTCACATCTCACCAAGTTGATCAAGTTAATGTGGTAACCTAAAGAAAAGACCGACTTAGTATGAGTGTCCAACAGAAACAATTTTAGGGGCCAAAGAGGAACTTTTTAAAATTAGAGGACCAAACTGAAATAAAAAAATTTAGACGAGTCAACCAAAATTATATTTTAGTCTTCTAAAAATTTAGGTAGGTTCGGGAAGCAACCGAAATGAAAATTCCAACAACTTTTGAAAGCAAGGAACATAGAAATGAAGTAGCAAGCAGAACTTACTATTTGAAAATTAGTCTCCTCGTGATTCCCTTCTTCAGACCTAATAATATCAGTGAGGTGGTCAATCAAATCCAACTCCCATGTGTTTTTCTGATTAATTTTCTGCATAAAAACAAAAACAAAATAAACTTTCCCCCATATCAAAAGCAATAATAAATAATAAATAACAGAAAAATATGATGATGATTACATTTTCGGAGGCAAGTTTTATGCAGTTATGGAACAAGTCGAGAATCTGGTGTTTGTTGAGACAGGGATGAGAATGGGATGGTTGGGGGTGGAAGTTGGCGGCGAGGGGCTTGCGGTGGATTGCGGCGGCACGGGCTGCACGGGCCCGGGCCCGTTCAAGCTGGTCGTTGTTGGAGCCCACGAAGAAAGGGTTCGTGGGAGATTGGATACGAGTGGACATCGGAACCGTCTTTTTGTGGTCCGTCGTTGGATTAGGGCCTAAGGCTTCCGCCATGGATATCTTCTTCTTTTGGTTCATGCAATTGTTTGGCAACAGAAACAGAAATGGCCTAATTTATAATTCCCTCCATTTTTTGTAATTTGAATTGTTAGAGAGAGGGCACTCGGCAGAAACGTTACTTGCCGAGAAAGGAAACTAATGTTACCGTATTGTGATTTGTGGCCTAATTAGGATGGCAATGGCCGGGCCGGGTCTGACGTGGGTTTATAAAAGGCAATAGTGAAAAAATGAAACTCAATTTCATTCTTATCAATTTTGAGAAAATTTACAGAAAATTCATCTCACATTTTTAAAAATAATATTTATTCACATATTTTAATTAAGTTAATATTTATTCATATATTTTTTTAGTTATTTGTATCTAAAATGTGGGAAAGAGGATGTTTGGAGAAAGTAAAAGAAATGAGTCGAAGGAAACATAATGGTGAAATTGAAAGGTGCAAGAAGCAATTAAACAGAAGAAGAAATGCTTTAGATCTTTACATAAAAGTCTCAATGATAAAACTTGTAACAAGTTTAAAATAGCGAGAAAAAATGCAAAGAAATCAATGCAAGAAGCTAGAGACAAGGTTTTTGAAGATTTGTATAAAAATCTTGAAAGTAAGGATAGTGAAAAAAGTATATATAAACTTGCAAAAATGAGGGATAAAAAGAGTAAAGACCTAACCCAAGTTAGATGCAATAAGGATGAAAATCAAAAAAATTTGGTAAGAGATGAAGATGTAAGTAAAAGATGGCTAAACTACTTTAATAATCTTTTTAATGGGGATGGCGACAAAGGTGAGGTGAAATTGGAAGAAGCTTACAATGATTCGAATAGAAGATTTGTGCGCAAAATTAATACACGTGAAGTTAAGGAGGCTTTGAAGAAGATGAAAAATAATAAAGCTTTAGGACCCGATGACGTCTCTATTGAAGTGTGGAGAGGCCTGAGAGATATGGCAATAAAATAGTTTACCAATCTTTTCAATAAGATTCTTCAATCAAATAATATGTCTAATGCTTGGAGGAAAAATATGATTATACCTATTTACAAAAATAATGAAGATATCCAGAAATGTTCTAACTATTGAGGCATTAAGCTCATGAGTCATACTATGAAGTTGTGGGAGAGATTTATTGAGCATCGCTTGAGGAGGAAGACCAAGGTTTCTATAAATCAATTTGGATTTATGCAAGGAAGAAATACCATGGAAGCTATTTTCTTTATGCAACAATTAATAGAAAGGTATCGAGAAAAGAAGAAAGACTTACATATAATGTTCATAGATTTTGAGAAAACATATGATAGAGTTTCAAGAAAAGTTTTATGGTGGACTCTTGAGAAGAAAAAATAACATTAAGAGTGTGTTTGGATGGAGAATTTTAATTGGGGAAAGTAATTTATTAGGGGATTTAAAATTCTTCAATTTAAAATTTACTGTTTGGATATTTTTATATGAGGAATTTAAATTTTTGGAATTTTAAAAGAGAATTTTAAACAACTAAAAATGTGGAATTTGAATTTCTCTCTAAAAGGTGAGAAATTGAAATTCTCTTCTTTTTTAGAAGCTCTAAATGCACAACTTTTTGCTCAGTTTCAATCATCGACGTACTCCGACCTCTGCTGCTCTCAAGACACCATCCACCTTACGTGTTTTTCCGTAAATGAGATTCAAAATTTTAAAAATGAAGAAATTCAATTTATTTATCCAAACACAAAATTTTGAAAATAAAAGAATTTTAATTTATGCATTTTAATTTCCCTGAATTTTAAATTTCTTAAAATTTTAAAATACTCCATCCAAACATACTTTAAAGTATGTTAATGCAATCAAGGATATGTACGATGAGGCTACCACATGTGTGAAAGCATATAATGGAACATCAAGGAATTTTTTTATCAAGGTAGGTGTACACCAAGGTTAGGCTCTTAGTCCTTATCTCTTTACCTTAATGATAGATGAACCATCAAAAGATATTCAAGAGGAAGTGTCGTGGTGTATGTTGTTTGCAGATGATATTGTGCTTATTGATGAGATCAAAGATGGTGTTAATAGGAAACTTGAATTGTGGAGAAACACTTTTGAATCTAAAGGATTCACAATAAGTAAGAGCAATACTGAGTATATGAAGTGTGAGTTTTCGCTGGTAAGAGATGGTGATCAAGACCCTGTGCATGTGTCTTGTCAAGAGGTACCCAAAAAATATGTGTTTAGATACTTTTGATCAGTTTTGCAAAAAGGTGGAAGATTGATAAAGATGTAAATCATAGAATTAGAGCAGGGTGGATGAAATGACAAAGTGCATCTAAATTTTTATGTGACCACAAAATTCCTCTTAAGGCTAAAGGAAAATTCTATAGAACAGTTGTAAGACCTGCAATGTTATATGAAGTTGAATGTTGGCCAGCACATAGGCAACACTATCATAAATAGGGACATCAGAAATGAGAATGTCAAGGTGAATGTGTGGTTATACAAAGATGGATAAGATAAGAAATAAAGATATTCGACGGAAGGTTGTAGTACCTATGAGTGAAAAGATGAAGAAGCATAGATTGAGGTGGTTTGGGCACGTAATGAGATGGCCCCCTGGATGCTCCTGTAAGAACAAGAGTATGTTACCAAGAACTCGACACAAAAAGAGGTAGAGGTAAACCGAAACTTACCTGGGGAAAGATAATTAAACAAGACTTAATGCAGTGAGATATAGATTAGCGGAATGTGTGTCTTAGGATGGAATGAATAAAAGTTATATATAAGCTTGATTAAGGGTTAGACACTTAGACCTATTATTATCTCTATGTTCCCAACGATCCATTTTTAGTTATTCGACTCTTCTTTTTTCCCCTTCTTTTATCCTTCTTTTTTTTTTACCTTATTTTTTTATTTTTAATTTTTAATTTTTTTTAACTTCCTTGTATCTATCATTGGATTCATCTATCATCGACTCCAATTAACTTGAATTAAAGGTGCTATTGATGTTAATGAATATATATATATATATATATATAATTTAATAAAAATAAATAACATAAACATATTTAAGAATTAAATTATATTTTTAATTAAATATATAATTTTAATTTTATTATAATTATAACATTATTTATTTAACTATTAAAATAATTATTCTATATTTTTAATAATTATAAAAAATAAA
>PYAF01004402.1:1605741-1620757 GCA_007407185.1 Glycine tomentella | reverse complement strand
GTTAATCCTACATCCTCATAACATTCTAAACACATGTTTCTAAAGGATCCAAGGCTAAAACTAGCTCTATCAAAAGTGGGTCACTATTCACCCTAAACCCCAACTCATGAATCAAGAGGTAAATCTTAAGTTTCTTACCTCAAATGACGCAAGGAAAGCTCAAGGACGACTTCCCCTAGCTTGGGTACTCACGAATCGTTGTCGTTCCTCGCCGAGCTCGAGTTCCACGAACTTCCCTTGAGAAAGGGATCCTTTGATTTGGGGGTTTTCAAGGTGAAAGGAGGATGGATTCAAGCTCTAGAGGTGATTTCCATCACAAAACAAGCTTAAGGAAGTGTTTTTGGTGAGATATGGTGAAGGAACCAAGCTTGGACACTCAACAATGGTGGAAGGGTTGCTGGAGGAAGAAGAAACAAGGTTTTTGGCCAAGAATCTCGTAAAATGGCCTTTAATACAGGGTCTGTCCGCGTTCCCGCGCTAACCGCGCCATATTTGACGCTATTCGCGCCAAATATTCGAATAAAAAGGGTCTCCAGACCATACTGGCGCTAACCGCGCCATAAACGGCGCTAACCGCTCCAACTGGGCGTGTCCATGGCGCTAATCGCGCCAAAATGACGCTATCCGCGCCATAAAGCCACATGAAATGGCCTCTGGAGCGTCTCCCACGCTAACAGCGCCATTTTCACGCTAATCGCGCCAGTTGTTCGAAGGAAAAAGCCTTCTGATGCAATCTCACGCTAACGGCGCCATGTTCCACGCTACTGGCGCCGCCACGCTAACCTCCACGCTAATCTCCACGCTGTTAGCATGGGTACTTTTTTTTTTTTTGAAAACTGGGTTATTATACAACTCACACCATTCTTGCAGCAATTAGGGATCAAAACGAGATAAGCAATGTTGCTATGAGTGTACAAACAACCCACTAATTCAAATCGTTATATACCACGATGAAAATCACATAAAAACCATGTTTATATGATGCCAAACAACAACTATGTAGACCTATTAGACTCGAATCTCTACAAAAATCACATAGCTCTTCATATGTTCATCACACTATACAACAGCTGTACCACTCTTCATAATTAAAACTAGAAATAAACCAAGAAACTAGATCTTTGTAAAAGATGGCTAATCCCTCACAGCATTCTTCAATCATCACAAGCATTTCCAAACAGACCAATAATCAATTTACAGAGAACCACAATGTTCATTTTATTTGTTAAAAATCAGATATGCATAAATAGAAATAATAATTCATCATTACTTTCATTTATTCCTTCGTTCTCTTTCATATATTTTCCCTCAACATGAGATTCTTATATATAAGAAAGAAATTCAACAAAATCTAACAAACTAATCTAATCTTAATTCCTATTTAAATTTAATAATAAAAAAATGTAACAACCTAACAAATCCTAATAATAATTTGAAATTTAAATTACACAATTCAACACTCTCCCTCAAGTTGGTGCATGAATATCGGTCATGCCCAACTTGCCAATTGCTTCTTCAAAGACTCTTCCATAATAATGACTTTGATCAGCAATAGGTTCAAGAGGTGTTTCAGGATAGTCCACAGCATGTGCTTTCGTTATGTGAGGTAGAAAGAAAGTTGAGATACAGGAAGGAATTCGGAACAATAACATGTTCATGTCAATAGACTTCAAGGATGGTCTGTGAAAGATTCAGAACAATGCAACGAGCTTCACATCAATGACCTTCAAATTGAATACGTGCATGGAGACTTCAATAATGAGGTACGAGAAGGATTCAAAACGGATTTATGTTATGCCGTTTATGTTGTTTTTGGGAAGAAGATTAAGATACGGGCAAAGATTCAAGTTGGGACCGAAGATGCAAAGGTTATGTGAGGAGAAATAAAAGTGAAATATAGATATTGATATGAGAAAAAAAAAAGAGATGATTGAGAATATGAAGGAAAAAAACTCTTATGACAGCGGAAGATAATTTTCATTCATGGAGGGAATATGGTTTTTTCATGGAGGATACCATAGCTCTATTCATGGAGGGAATCATGGCTATGATACCATGTTAAAAATCATATATGCATAAATCAGAATCTAATCTTAATTCCTATTTAAATTTAATAATAAAAAACTGTAACAACCTAAAAAATCCTAATAATAATTTGAAATTTAAATTACACAATTCAAGACTATTAATACTAGCATATTAGAAATTAGAAGGAAGGAGAAAAGATATAAGCCCCCTTACAGACAAAGCGTTAACTAGGAAGAAGAACTCAAAAGGTGGAGAAGGACTTGTCCTAAGTTTTGCAACTAGCACAAGGAAAGGGGCGCGGAACGGAGCAGATCGGCGAAACAGAGCAGAGCGGCACAAGATGGCAAGAGGCAGGTGCCAGTGGTGCGGACTTGTGTGAGCGTGATAGCCTCTCACTCAGCCTCTCGTTCATTCTTTTCTTTCTTATCTCGTTCAATTCTTTTATTGGTTCGATGGACTGGTCCGATTGCGGCCAGGATTTGGCCCATGATTTTAATGGGCCGGATTGATCCAACCCATTTAATAAAGTGGTTAACATTGTCAATCTAACCCATTTTTTTAGTAGGCTAAATAGGCTGTTCTTTCATATAAGACCTATTTTGCCAACCCTAAAATAAAATAATTGAAAGAATAGGTTCTCTTGGCTCCATCTTCGAAAATTTGAAACGCGGATCTCAAACAGACAACGGTCATATAGTTTGAATTTAAATCGATATCCACCGTTCGATCACAGAATCTTCTTTTCTCTCCTCAATTTTCTTTCTCACTCTTTCCCCATCTTCCCGTTTCTCATCCCAATTATCTCTCCCTCTTTCTTTCCGTTCTCACATTCAGACTCCACTCCATCCATTTCCGCAAATTCTCCATCGTCACCGTTCAGCGTTCACTGCACAATGGCGTTCCTATCTGAGGCTGCGAGTGCGATTAAGAGCAGGTTCGGGTTCCACGATCATCCCTCCGAATCGCTTTCGCTGGTTCAGAACACTCCAGATCTTTTTAAATCCGCCGTCAAAGACACTCTCTCGCAAAGCTCCATAGTCCGAAACCTAAGCGATTGGGACGACGAAAGTGTGGTCGGACCGAGTAGCGCCGCCGTTTCCTCATCTCAGAGCTTTGAATTCGCCGAGGACCCTTCCTTCTGGAAAGATCACAATGTACAGGTATAATTCAGTACATTGTTCACATACAGGTTCACAAGATCTAATTTGAAGCTTCGTTGTGTTTTCAGAGTAATGCTGGTTAATTGATTTTCCTTTGTTTGTTAATTACCCAAATTCATGACTATAATTGTTTTCTTTTTCTTTGAGTGGTGAAATTGTATGATTAGAATGGTTTGGGAGTGAAATTGTAATTACTAACTGTTTAAAAAATTGTTTTTAATTAGGTTTACGTTTCTGTGTTTTTTTATAGTTTGATTTAAGGGAATTGAGTTTGATATGATTTATTTTTGTGAGCTAGGTTATAATTAGAATGCGTCCTCTTAGCAACTCTGAAATATCGGTGCAAGGGTATGGAAAATGCGTTAGGCAAGAGAGTAGTCAGGCGATTACTTGGACTGGGCATCCCGAGTCGCGGTTTACTTTTGATCTTGTTGCTGACGAGAATGTTAGCCAGGTAAACTTTGTTTGGATAATTTTGTTCATATTATGGTTTCTATAATTATTTTTTTTGTTGGAATTGTTGTACAAACTTTGTTGGGTCTCATACTTCACATGACTGATATGACAGGAGAATCTCTTTAAAGTAGCTGGTTTGCCAATGGTAGAAAATTGCATGGGAGGCTACAACAGCTGCATGTTTGCTTATGGTCAAGTGAGTCATTGGTTTGCTCCTGTTCTTGTTGTCTACTTGTTCCAGTTAGTTTGATTAGCATTGCTTTGTATTATTAGAGTATATTCTAGCACAGTAATGATTGTAAAGTTTTTTGAATAGGAAATTTTATGTTTTATCTGGACTTGTTCTTCTTGTTTAGAACATGAGAATGAAGTACTTTTGTGGTCACTAAAAATAATTGGTTTTGCTCATAGACTGGAAGTGGGAAGACACACACCATGCTTGGTGACATTGAGGGGGGAACTAGAAGACACAGTGTCAACTGTGGCATGACACCAAGAATTTTTGAGCACTTATTTACTAGAATTCAAAAGGTATAAACTGGTTAAGTACTGCTTAAATTTGGGCAATAATAAGATAAATTTATGCTGCAGCATAATTATTCCTGTATATTTATATTTACAAATTTCTAATTTAAGTCTGTAATCTTGTATTGCTGTAATACGCCAGGAAAAAGAGGCTCGAAGAGATGAAAAGTTAAAATTCACATGCAAATGTTCTTTCTTGGAGATATACAATGAACAGATCCTTGATCTTTTGGACCCATCATCTAACAATTTGCAGGTAAGGCTAACTATTCATTCATTGAATGTTTTAGAAATTCCTTCAAATATAAAATCATGTGCCATTTTTGTTGGATCTCTTTTCTCCTTTTGCTTGTTCCCAAAAGCTCGAACAATTAATCAATAGCAAAAGTGATTGTCTTTGAGGGTTCATCTTCTAAAGCTGAGAAAAATAAGATACGAATATAGTATGAGCTACTATTTCTCTGTATGTTTGTAAAAGGCATTTTAAATCATAAATCTGTGTGGCAGATAAGGGAAGACAGTAAGAAAGGAGTTTATGTGGAAAATCTTAAGGAAACAGAAGTTACTTATGCTCGAGAAGTCATTCAACTACTTATTCAGGTACGTCATACTTCATTTCGGCTCTTGATTTTTGTTTTTTTAACTAATTGTACTGATATTTTTTATTTTTTTTAAAGAGATTTTCATTTTGTGATTGTAACTCTTCCAATTTATTTCATTTTTTGGCATTTGCAATTTTATCCAAATTGAGGAAGAAAATAGCCTATATGAAATTATTTGTCACTTTTTCCCCCAGAACCTTACCCTTTTTCAGTACAACTTTTGAGTTAATAGGCACTTATTGAAAATAACAATGTTATATAGGGAGCTGCAAACAGAAAGGTTGCTGCCACTAACATGAATCGTGCTAGCAGTCGTTCTCATAGTGTATTTACTTGCATCATTGAGAGTCAGGTGAGTTAATATTGATGTTTTTTTAATCCTATTTCATGAAAAAAATGCTAAACTATTATGTTTTCCAAGTATATCATGATTCAATTTTATTTAACTAATTTTTTAGTGGGAATCTCAAGGAGTGACTCACTTTCGGTATGCTCGACTTAATCTTGTTGATTTGGCTGGATCTGAGAGGTAATTGATTCCTAAGAGTGTCTATTTCTGTTTTTATAATTTAAACGAGCAAAGAAAGAAGTCTGAAGTATTTTTACATCATTTAACATTCATATAGATAATATTATCTATCCATTTGATGATAGGCAGAAGAGTTCTGGTGCTGAAGGGGAACGCCTAAAGGAAGCCACTAATATCAACAAATCTCTTTCAACCTTAGGGTTGGTTATCCTCATTGAGAAAATTAATATACATTATTAATATTATGTTATATTAGTTGTGGCATTATGTTAAAAATAACATTGTAGGTGATAATAATATTATACATGCAGGCTTGTGATTATGAACCTAGTAAGCATATCTAATGGGAAGTCGCACCATGTTCCATACCGTGATTCAAAGCTTACATTTTTACTTCAGGTTGGTACTGATATTTTCTAAATTCATGTTGCTTAGGTGATAAATTGTAGATGCCAATTAGATTTCAGTGTTTGGACTCTGGACATTTGTGGCAACTGATATCAGAGTTATAGAACGAAATATTTGTCCTGCAAAACCGTTTGAGGATATGAAATATTATCACACCTAATTTTAGAAGTACTGAAGTAACTAGAAACGTTATCTAATTTTATAAGTTTGAAGTAACTAGAAAATAATAACTTTGATTATGAAATAATTATCGCACCTTATTACTATTAAAGAGACATTTTTTTTTGGCATTATCAAACCTATTAATTATCAATAAAGGGGCTCTAGATTCAGCTATCTGCCTGAAGCTTAATGCTTGGTAGTTGTTTTTCCTACCTGTTGTGGAAGTGAAACTGGAAACTGCGCATGCTACATTATAGGGTGAAAGCACCTGAAATACAGTTCTTTAGGATATTCTCGATGTACAATTTATAATAGTCACAACTCACAAGTATATTAGTTAGTCTGTTACTTAAAATATTCTGATTGGATGATCCTTGTGATATTCTGGCCTAATAGTATTTTGAAAATTGAAACATCTAGCATGTATTTAACCAGAAAATTAATAATTTATAAATGAATGTTAGGAAAAAGTTGTTATTTTTGTCTGAATTCTTTATAAATAAGGAGCTGCCAATTATCAATTAAGTCTGACCAGTATTCTGTTTTTTTCTTTACAGGATTCTCTTGGAGGGAATTCAAAAACAATCATAATTGCAAATATAAGCCCCTCCATTTGGTCAGTGAACCTCCTTCCTCTATGCTTGTACTAAATATCTTTGAATGAGGACTTGGTTTCTTTTAAAGAATTTGGGGAAATCAGCAATGAGCAAGTTCCAATGATTGTTTGTCATAAATGGAATTTTAACCTCACTGTTGCTTGACGAATTTTACTGTAATTTCTTTTATTTATCATTTTCCTTTGCTGTATATGGTTAACTGCATTTATATTTATATTTGAGTGAAATTTTGGTAACTTTTGCAGTTGTTCACTTGAGACATTAAGCACATTGAAGTTTGCACAACGCGCCAAATTTATTAAGAACAATGTATGTCTTTTCATACTTTCTGTGCTTATATATTGGTGTGCATCTATTTTCTACCAAAAACAAGTGACTAGCACATTGTGTTTTATTTGATGTTTGTTATTAATTTTAAAAACCTAATAATGACTAGTAGTCAAGAGAAAGTTCGAAGCTTTTGTAGAGAAATCTTAACATATCAATCTTACTCATTAGAGCTTATTAAACTGTTTTGGTATGTGGGTGATCTGTGTAGACATTTCTAATAATTTCTAGTTAAATAATTATGTATTTTTCTTCAGGCAATTGTAAATGAGGATGCATCTGGAGATGTCATTGCCATGAGAATTCAAATTCAACAACTTAAGGTATTCTAAATTTGATTTATTCTTTCTTATCTTATATATGTTCTGAACATAGAAAACGTTTTGCGGCTACTTTTTCTGTACATTTTCTAGGGAAGGTAATAATGGCTAAGTAATTTAGTTATATTAGTGGCTCATCATTTTATGAGTCAATTAATGCCTTTATAGATGCTTATTGTATTGCCTATCAGAGAAGTATGACTGAGCAAGAGTTTGCTTTCACTTTTCATCTGGACTTTGAAAGCCAATGGAATAGCTAAATCATCTTAAATTTCATGCCATCATCAATTTACAAGAATATTAATTGATTTAATTGGAGTCTTTGTACATAATTACTTAATACTTAATTTCTTGTTAGAAAAGTACATTGACCAAGAGTTTACTTTTACTTTTCATCTACTGTTTATAGGGAAGTGGAAAAGCTTCCTACAACTTGTATTTCTGCCTTGATATCTACTAAATTACTAAATTGGCTGGTTTGTACTGTAATTTTTTTTTGGGGTTTCAGAAAGAAGTATCCCGCTTGCGTGGTCTAGTTGGTGGAGGAGAAATTCAGGATAATGACATTTCAGTTGTCAGCTTCCCAGGTTCTCCTGGATCCTTCAAGTGGGAGGGTGTGCAAGGATCATTCAGTCCATTAACCTCTGTTAAAAGGATATCTCAGGTTGATATTTTTTTGTGTCCAAGAAATCATTCAGTCTCCCACAACCTTGTTTACTGATAAGCATCTTTCTCTTTTTGCAGAAAAAAGACTATGACATTGCCCTTGTTGGGGCCTTTAGAAGGGAAAAGGACAAAGACATGGAATTACAGGCACTAAGAGATGAAATTCAAGCGTCCATGAAGCTGGTATCATTGAAAAGCCATACATTTCTTATTGGTTTGTTATCAGTTTTGAATGATTGATTAATGAGGGAGAGAATAAATAAGTTTTTGACCTATAAGTAGCAATTTATAATTATATGAGAAACACATATCAATTTAGTCTTCTGTCATAGAGCTCCATTCTAGTATTTTTGTATAGTTCTTTAGTATTTTTAACGTTTTAATTTATAGTCACTCTTTTTTGTTGATTTATCAATAATGATAATTCTTGATGTTTTTGTGATGAATTAAATGGTTGAAATATGGGATGAGTTAGGTGAAACAAAGAGACGATGAGATACAAAGTTTGAAGATGAGACTACGTTTTCGAGAAGCTGGAATAAAAAGATTAGAAACAGTTGCTTCTGAGAAGATCTCAGCTGAGACACACTTGCTAAAAGAAAAAGAGGAGCACTTGAAGGAAATTGAGGTCTTGCGGGCCCAGGTGGATCGGAATAATGAAGCAACTAGATTTGCTATGGAAAATTTGCAGCTAAAAGAAGAAATTAGAAGGCATGTTTTATTGATACAGCTAAAATACTTTTTTGTTGCTCTTATTTTTATTCATGTGCATGCAAAAGTAACTCACTTTGATTTCATGATTAAAATAAAGGTTGGGAAGCGGCATAGTTACTCTATGACAAAAAATCAATCTTCCATTAAGAACAATATATACATTGCCCATTATATCCACAGATATGAAAATATGTAAATCATTTGAGGCAAGAACACAGCCTTATGCTATTGTCAAACTCAAAAGAAACAAGTCAACCAACCAGTCCAAGTTCTCCAACAAATTAGTGCTAGCTGGATTACCAGTGACTTTTCTGCGATCTACATGTTTTCCATAATGTCATGTTGCTAATGCTTATGTATCTTCAAAACAGGTTAAAGTCATTTTGTATGGAAGGTGAACGAGAACGGATGAGTGAACAAATCATGGTATTGGAAAACAAGGTATGAAGGGATGCTTTTGTACTTTGTAAAATTTTCAGTCAATCCCTCTCATGTTGATTTTTCTTTTTTCTTTTTCCCTTTCACTCGTGTGTAGTTGTTGGAAGCACTAGATTGGAAATTTATGCATGAAACAGATCTGGTAAGGGTTCAGGTTTTCACTTTTTTTAGTGTAATAATTTTTCTTGTGTCTAGAATAAAAGGCACTGCAAACTTCTACCTTGACTGACCTCTTTGTCTTTTGCGAATGTTAGAAAACAAAATCTGATTTGATGATGGAAGATGTACATAATGATGGTAATCTCATCTCCAAACAGGTAAGAATGATATAGTATTTCCTGCATTCATATTCATGTTTGAAGCAGTGAATGTCGCAATAGCTTACTTCAACATAGATGTAAGCTAGAATCTGATTTTGATTGTGCCCATTTATCAGGTTTTCAGATTAGCAGTCACTTTTCAATGACCCACTGTATAAATTTCATGAGTCTTTATCTAAGTTTCTGAATTCAAAATAATTTACTAGTTTGATATTGGTGTTGTCAACAAATCTTGCTAAATTAAGCTTTCCAGTATAAATATTGGTGGACATATGTTGAATCTCATGAAAATGGAAAAACAGGCCCATCTCAATTAGTGTGTTTTAAATCTAACATGAATAATACTGGCGCTCAACTAGTAGTAGGTAGTGGTAGACATGGAATGCAGTTTAGACTATACATTTTGTTTCTTCATGTTCTTCATTTACCACTTTTTTGAAATGGTCAGGGTGAAAACTCAAAATCATCTATTTTTCTTCATTTACCACTATTATCACACTGTGGATCTTCTAGAAGCTCGGTCCATATGTCAATCATTGTCATATGGCCAGTCAATGAATAAGGAGCCCTAGCAATTATTTAGATATTCAATGTGAAAAGATAGAATGTCTTTCTGTTTAATTATCTTATATTTATAGTTGTTTGTAACTTTTTGTGCTTGCATTTTAAATTTTCTGTGAATATAACTTGTTCAACTATTTAATTCTTATTAATATTTGTCTTAGGAGTCAAGTCCAAAATCACGTTGGCAGTCTTCGCTTAGGGAGGAAAATGAGTTTCTCAAGATTCAGGTCTAGATCAAACTTGTTTGTAAAAAACTTTATTCAATTTACTAGTTCATTTGTCTGTCACATTCTCTCCGACTTGATATGTTTTATCTACGACAGGCTATACAAAACCAGGCAGAAATGGATACAATTTGCACAAAGCTAGAGGTTTGCCTTGAAGAGAAAGAAAAATTAAAAAGGTGTTGTTTACTCTCTGGCACTCTCATTTTTTCTCATATATAAGATATAATTATGTGGGGG
This sequence comes from Glycine tomentella, assembly GCA_007407185.1. NCBI lineage: Eukaryota > Viridiplantae > Streptophyta > Magnoliopsida > Fabales > Fabaceae > Glycine > Glycine tomentella. The sequence continues at coordinate 1,610,457 of PYAF01004402.1, read as the reverse complement.
TTGTGTGTTTCTGATCATTATTTGGATATAGTTTTTGCCTAAAGGTCATTGTCGACATATTTCTTTGTTCATATTGTTTCTGCATAGACGTGTATTTCTCTTTTGATGTTCATCATGAACAAACAGTGCTTAAAATTCATCCTCTAAATTTTATCTTGCAGGCATGTTGATGATTTGATGGCAAAATTAGAACAAGAGAAATGCCGAACAATTAATGAAGGAAAGGAACAAATGGATCTTCCATCAACAACTGATATGCCTGTCATTAACAGCAATGATCAACTGGAATTGAAAGCAATGGTTGATGCTATAGCTTCAGCTAGTCAAAGAGAAGCAGAGGCTCATGAGACAGCAATTATGCTGGCAAAGGAGAATGATGAACTCAAGATGAAACTTAAAGCCTTGATTGACGATAATAGTAAACTAATTGAATTGTATGAACAAGCTGCTGCTGAGAACAATAATAGAAACGTTAATAAAGGGGAGGATGCTCAAGAAAATGGGTCCAAGATTGACAATGGTTGCTATTCTCTTGAACCAACAAAAGAGGAGACTGAGTTGAAAGGATTGGTTGAGAATCTCCAGCATCAGTTAATGGAAATGAATGAAGAAAATGAAAAGCTGTTGAGTTTGTATGAAAGAGCCATGCAGGAGAGGGATGAAATAAAAAAAACTCTTTCATGTTTTGGACATGAAAGAATTGAAACCAAAGGAGATATGAACTGCCCAGAGAAGCTTGTTGAAGTTGATGGTGGGGAAAGAGAGTCAAGAGTACAAACGGTTTCCCAGGGAGTGCAGGGTAGAGATGAAAGTAAATGTGAACCTTCTACATCTGGATCTGATATGGACATCGAGTGTGATGCTCATGAACAGGAACAGCTTTCAAAGGATGATAATGAGGCTGATATACTGGTCAACTCTGAGAAGAAATATGAGGTATCTGATCTCAGCGAAGCAAAGTTAACAGAGGAATTAAATTGTGCTACAAAGAAGCTTGAAAGAGTTGATGAACATATCTCAGATGCGGTCAAGACTATAGCTTCACTTGGTTGTGCTGAAAAAGCAATGGTCCAGGTTGATGAGCTCTCTAGAGAAATTGAGGTCACAGAACATGATATTCAGGTCAAGCGTCAGCAGTTTGAATCCTTGAAACTTCAGCTTTCTGAAGCACAGGAAAGAAGAACAATAGTCAATAATAAGTTCTCAGCACTCAAATATTCATTATCAAACTTCCCCTCAACATATTCTTACTTTGAGCAACGGGAAGCAAGGGCAAGAGCAGTGCTGAACGACTTGACATCTCATCTTGACCAAAAGAAAGGTGAATTGGATGCTCTTCAAGCTTCCAAACAGGGACTGGAGAATGCTCAAAAGAAGAACCAAGAATGTGAAGTTGAAATAGTGAAAAATATTGCATGCATCAAATCGAAATTGGAGGAAGAGAATCGCAAGCGTGAAGGTGAAAAGGTTCTATTTGCAGTTGAAAACACACAGAATATTGATTCTGCACTGAAAAATTTGCATCTTAATTGTAAAGCTACCGAGTTACTTAAGTTAGAGGAAGAGAAAACAAAACTGCAAGCAGAGATGAAGATCTCTCTAGAAAAACTTGGGGTTATAAGAAAGGAACTGGGGAATCTAAACAAGAAGGAGGCAAATGTAGAGAGCCAGATACAGGCTGTTCAACTGGAATTAAAGCAATGTTTGAGGAACACAGAGGAGAAGGAGCTTGCACTTCAACGTGTGATGAAAGAGAAAGAGATGCTCTTGGAGTTTGGAGATAATGGTATGTCTGAAATAGAGCATATGATCATTGAACTCCAGCAATATGTGTTTGACTATGACCTAAAGGAGGCTGAAATAAAGCTTCTAGGAGAAGAATTGCAAATAGATTTGATAAGAGCCGAAGAGTTACAGACAGCCAGGATCATTGCTGCCAACAACAAGAACAATGTCCTTTCTTCTATTTCTTATTCAGGCATGTTTGAGAAGCTGACGGAGGAGATGCAAAACCTGCGGGCAACAATTCTCGAAACAAAATTGTTGCTGGAAGGCATTTCCCATGCCACCTAAATTGTTGCTTTCTGTAATTAATTCTCCATTTGTGTATTGTAGCATGTTTTGTTTAATTTCCATTTTGGTTCTGCTTGAGAACCAGATTGAAATGTTTGTTCTAACACTTATTTTGGAGAATGAATATATATTGTCCTTCCAATCTGATCTCTCTCACTTGAAACTGATTTACCCACTTTTGAAGAAAGAATGGTCTAAAAAATTGACTAAAAGAAGAAATGAGTGTAGGCTAATATTAAAATCGACTAATGTTTCAATATTAAAAGTTAAGTATCGCGCAATTGTCTCAGTTTTAATAATAAGCTTAAATTTAAATATGTTTTTAGTGTTTTAAATTTGAGTAATTGTTTTTGTCCTTAAAAAAATAATTTATTTTTTATTATTTTGTAAATTTTTGAAAAGTTACTTTTGATTATTTTTGTTTAATATGTTCATAATTTCACAATTTAAATGACTTTTAACTAATAAAAAATATTTTTATATTTTTAATTCAATTTGTTATCAAATTTTTGATCTTTTTTTAGTTTCATCTCCTCTCTCATTTTTTCTTTCTTTTTTTTTATCTTATTTTTCTTTCACTTTTTTTCAATCTTTTCATATCTATCATTGGGTTCATTTATCACAAAAAAATATTTAACTTGTATGATTTGGTGGTTTTAAAGAGAGAGAAAAATATATGAATTGTCACAATTTTTATATATTATAACTATTTTAAATTGTCACATTATTTGTAAATTAAATTAAAAAAATATTTTTGATGGTGATAAATTGTTACCAATTGTAACACCATTAACACAAAAATGAGAAGGATTAAAATTAGTTTTTCAAAAAATTCAAGCTACTAATAAAATTAAATTCTTTTTTGAAGGATTAAAAAAAAATACCCAAATTTAAAGGATTAACATATATTTAAGACTTAATAATATATCAAGTAGTTTTAACATTAGTTTTACGTCAATTTCTAAAACAATTTATATTAAAACTTTTAATACTATGTTTGAAAAGGACATTTTTAAATTAAGGCATAAAAAGCCCGTCAAATGTCCGTCCGCAAGGGTTTGTGAGCAAACCTGTTTGACCCACAATTAAACGGGTCGGACTAAAAAAACTTTCAATTTAAATGGGTTTTAAAAATTGATGCTAAAATTGTTAGATATATTTGTAGAGATTTAATTTAAACCACATGTTCATAGAAACTTTAATGTTATGCCGTAAATCAATTATATTAGAATTTAAATTGTTAGATAAAGGCACGTAAATAATTTTATATTATTTTTTCAATAATTATGAGACAGGATTTTTCTATGACAGATAAAAGAAAACTACAAGAAAAAAAATTACTTGAATTTTTTGTTTAAATGTTATGTGCGTTTGGGTTAGGTCACTTGATCCCACATGCTAAATATTTATCACCTGTCTGTAAATTAAATTTTGAGTTGACGAATGGCACATGTCAAGAATCATAATAGCTATAATTTGTATTGAAGGGAATGATGTTTGTTCTTCTGAAAATTTGAACGACACATTTTTTTTTTCTTCTTTAAGAGAAGTAGAGGAACGAGATGTGATTTAGAAAATTTGATTCTTTTTTTTTTTATTTTGCTATTAGAAAAATTGATTCGTTCACACGAAAGTGTAAATACCATTTTACGTGTACCAAGGGGCAGCCGCGAAATTAGAAAGAAACATTCAAACCTTTTAGAAAAATAAAATATATGGCCTTATGGCAAGATACTCCCTACGAAAACAAGAAGGATCAAAATCACTTTTATTTAATCAATTATACTTCATTTGGGAAAGCAATTAAAAAATGCATCATAAGTAACTAAATTATCTAATATATGTTTTATGCTTAATATAATTAATATAAGTAAATGAATACCATACGGAATATATACAATTTTGAGAAGAAGAAAAAAGTAGAACTAATAAAAAAATTCAATTAATTATTATAAAATTTATAATTTTACAGCATATAATAATTATAGTTAGAGTATTAAGAGAAAATAGAGTTTATTTTTTATAATTTACGTAATCAACTATAATCAAATATTAAAAGGCCTTAGAAATGGGTTTATTGGTGACGAATTTAGATAATTTGTATGAAGTTATAGTTCTAACCTTATTGTTGATATTTTCAGTAAATTCAAAGTATCTTTTTTTAATTGGGATTTTTTTAACAAATCGAAGGTATGTTTTGGTTAAGAATTAAGTGTTATGTATTGATTCTGTAAATACTGAAATATGTTAAAGAAGTTAACATTTTTTTCAACGGATGTTATTCTATATAAACGTACTAGAAATTGAACCATTAGTCACATGTTTAATGGACATGACTATTTGCTAACCATACTCCACCATATTAATATCATTGTAAAAAAAAAAGAAAAAATAAATTATTATTATCTTTGGTCCTTATTATAAGATCAAATTAATTAATTTATTATAATTTAAAAATAATAATTAATTTAGTTGAGAGCAGTATATATCCTAAATTTATATATATTTTTTGCAAAACTATATTTGTAAACAAAACTAACAAATTAAATATTTATGAATTATATTTCTCTCACTATTATGTTATCATTCTAAAACTGACTTTACTAAAAAATAATTTTGTAAAAAATAATTAATACATAAGAC
>PYAF01004402.1:1577037-1605641 GCA_007407185.1 Glycine tomentella | reverse complement strand
AAAACATAAATTACATAACATTTTGAATATGAAGTACTTGATTAAAAGACATAAACTATTATTAGTTATGTTAATCATTATTAATAAAATTTATATATATATATATATATATATCTTTGTTTCATTAAATTTTTCATAAAATTGAACAATCATATAGAAATAAAAAGAAACAGATTTATTCTATATATCTAATGAGTAACAACTCGGAATGGTGAAGAGATTAAAAGAATTTACAATTTAATGTATGAATATTTATATACATTTGTTTGCTTATATTTATATTTAGGTGCGAGGGAGTAATTATATATTGAGGAAAAGTAAATAGTAATAATAGCACATACATACTCCATAATTGTAACCCCCCTTTTTTCTGTTTTCACCTAAAAATCTCCCAGTCCCTTGATTCAAGCTCCCCCAACCATTTCCTCCAAAATACAACCTTTTCCATTTCAAAATCCCCCCTTTCATTTCTTTCTCTTCCTCTTTCTTGCCCAGCCATGGAGGAATGAACCAATGACATGAGCCGCGCCGATTCCTCAACCCCTCTCTCTCTCACTCCTCGACATGACGCAGATGCTCCTTCTGCGCTCGCCGCCTGTCACCCGTCGCAGGGAGAGGCGCCGCGTGGGCGAGGTTGCCGGCAGCGTGACGGCGGAGTGCGCGGCGGTGTGCTGCTGCGTGCCCCTCACCGTCATGGACATGGTCGTACTCGCCACCTACAAGCTCCCCGCGGGCCTCATCAAGAAGGTCATGCACAAACGCAAGACACGCCTTCTGCAGAAAAAAAAGAAGAAAACCGAGGCGCTCTTGGATCACGGGCCCGTCACCGCGGACAATGCTGGGCTTGGGCTTGGGCTTGGGCCCACACTGGAAGATCACCTCGCGAAGGAGGCCGCGGAGGAGAAGCTGGAGGCGTCGAGGTTGGAAGCGGAGATGTGGGCCCAGTTCAACGGGACCGGCTTCTGGAGAAGCGCTTCTCAGCGCTACAAATAACAACAAATTGGGGAATCATGATTTGGTTACACGTGTCGCGTTTCCATTCGATGATAACTCAACGAATGAATGCCTTTTGAGTCTGACGTGGATGGATGCGCATTCATTTCCCTGGATTGTACTGTGCATGAGACAGTAATAATTAATTTGCCGTGATAGATGATATTGGGTTTAGTCATCATTTTTTTCTCCTATGAATATCTTTTAAAGTAAATGTTAACTAATGTTATTGGTATATTGGTTAAAAAAAAATATTTGTATTTGAATGTATAAAATTGTATTTTATTATTATTTTTCTTTATATTTTTATAATTTTTAAATACTTGTGTTCTTTTTTTAATTTCTTAATTAATGTTCTCAGGATAGGATACGTCAGCAAGATCCTATCTTTAATTTTACAAAGTCTCTGTATTATTTTGATAACAGGAGTACATGACGAGTTTTTGAAATTGGAATTATTGTTCGCTTGTAGTAGTTGTACTCGGAACAGTATGTACAAAGAAGCTCTCATCATTGTGTTATGTGTACTGATGTTCTTGCGTTGCCTGAGTCACTGTCATATGGAACTTATGGTCAGTTTGTTTGGATGGAAGAAAAACAGAATAAGAAGAAAAAAATAAAAGAAAAAAACTTTGAATTTTTTTTATCTATAATAGAAAAAAAAATGTTTTGTTAATCATAATTTTTATTTTTTATTCTTTCACTTTTTCTTCTATCAAAGGAATCATTGGGGTGGTGAATTGAGTGCCAGGAATTATGTATTCATTTTTAAGGTCGATGGCTATCCCATTGCAATGAGTCGTTTTAGAAAAATGTTGTAGTGACATTTTGTTCAAGACGGGAGAGAACGGAAAAAATGTGAGACGAAATTAATATAATGAAAACATATAAGGGGACAAACATATTTACTGAGTAGTAATATAATTCGTTTTTGTATATTTGTATAACGCTTATTGATCAACAAGGAGCATGTCATGTTGAGGGATGAATATAGATACAATATTATATGATACCTTTTTATATATATTCACGTTTTTTAAAAAGTACAGCATATATCTTTGTTACTAATTAGGGGTGGACATGAATTTCCTTTTTAAGAATTCAATTTATATTTATTTAAATAGAATGGATCTTAGATCTATATCCATATTTTTTTAAAAATAATTTGGATTCAAGATCCAATTCATTTAAATGAATATGGATATGGATATATCCAATTTATATCCACTTAAATGTTATAATATTTTTTTATATAAATTTTAGTAATTAAACACTAAAAAATAAAAATTTAGCATCTATCCACTTGAACTTGATAAAAATTACTTCAAGTACCAAATGTGTTTATTAAAGTATCACTAATTACACTTGAACTTGACCAAATTATATCATAATCACACTCAAATTATTAAAATAAAATGTAGTATAAACTCTCAAAACAACAAATAATTTGGAATATGAAGGGTGAATTACAATAACAACTACATATCCTTAAAACACAATTTATCCATTTAATTCTCGTTGTTCAGAGTATTATTCTATAAAAAAATACTAAAAATATATTTTTGAAATATCGAAATCCAAGAGTCCATCAATCCATCCATGGTCCATCAGTTTCACTCATATGTATCCTATGCAGCTAGTAACAAAATGTCTGACTTTCACCAACTTCAATGCTACATATGCCCAAAACCAAAATCAACAGTTTATACTTAAAAATCTAAAACAAATCAAAATTCACATTGAAAGTTTAACATTAAAGTACCTTGCAAATTGCATAGTGTAAGAATTAATATTAATCTCAAACACTACTCTTCAAGAGAAATAGTAGTGGAACCAACAATATTTTGTTGAGAAACCAACACTGTAAAAACAAAAAACTTTATGTTATTCAATAAATATTTTAATTATAGTTTTACTACAGAATTGGAAAACAATATACCTTTGTCAAAATTTTGAAGCTCTTCCAAATCAAAGTCTAACAATGGTGCTAAAGGTGTATCTTTGAGTCAATCTTGTGTACAGATAAGGGCCTCCATCTTTTCATGTGATAGAGAACTACGAAACGGATCAAGTACCTTCCACTTGTGCTAAAGGAAGACTCAGATGCTACTGTAGAAACAGATATAGCTAATAGTATGTTTGAAAGGATTGAAAATTGACCTGAATTAACTTTCCACCGATCAAGAATATTCAGATTAGCACTTGTATCAATCCCTTCATCTAAATACTTTTGAAGCTCAAATTTGTTTGATGAGGTTAGCCCTGATGTTTGCAAAAATAAATTCCAACCATATGGATCTTTCTTGTAACTAGATACATTTACATGTGATTATTGTGTGTCATCTTGAGTCCCCCTTTATGACCATTATATTTATTAAACAACGATTTCAAGGAAGACTTTAGCCTTGACTTAGACCCATTTTCTTTGTCCACATCAAAAAGTTGCTCAATTGCCCAATTCATATATTTTACTTTAGACATCGGATCTAACACAACAACAATTAGCAACATGTTCAACTTGTTAGGATCACCCTAATATTTATGATATTTTTCTTTCATATTTTGAGCCATTTTATGTGTAGCACTATCTTTAATGCTACAATTAAGCAAATCGTTAATCCCATGCCAAATACCTACCACCTCTAACATGTACATATTACTAGTAACATAAGAGGTACCTGAGATGCGCAAAGTGACTTCATAGAAAATGCTCAAGAAGGGTAGAATAACCTCAATATATTCCCAATCTTCACAGGAAGGCAAACCTATCCCTTTTCCTAACTCATTGGCATATTTTTTTAATCATGAAACTCAAACTCTTGAAATGCCTTCCTATGCTTCAAAGCAGCATCTAACATCAAATAGGTGGAATTCCACCTTGTTTCAACATCCAAGCAAATGTGACCCTTATATTCAATGTTTTGTTATTCAACAGATTCTTTGAAGCTCATAAGTCTAGAAGGAGATGATCTTATATATTTCACTACAGCACGGATTCTCAAAACCGAGTTGTCAATCTCTTTTAGCCCACTGTTCACAATCAAGTTCAAGATATGCACACAACAACACATATGAATATGCTCTCCTTTCAAAACTAAGTTATTCCAACACAATAGCCTTTTTTGTAAGAGTTGAATTCCTGTGTCATTTGATGAAACATTATCAACTGTCAAGCTCAGAACGTGATTCAACCCCCATTCATTCAAGCACGACTCAACAAATTTTGCCATGGCCTCTCCCTATGGCTTCTTACTTGGTGAAAATTCAAAATCTTTTTGTGCAACTTCCAATCGTTATCTATGAAGTGAGTTGTCAAACACATGTAGCTTACATTTTGAGGTGATGTCTAGGCATCAGTAGTAAGACAAACTCTTCGACAATGTTGTGAAAGAAAATACTTCAACTTTTCCTTCATTGTATTACATAGTATTACAATTTTACGGGATAAGGTATAATGTGACTGAATATTAAATTTTGGCTGTAAAGTATACGAATACGTCTTAAAAGCTGGATGCTCTACCAATCGAAAAGGAAGTTCTGCTTCAACAAACAACTTTACCATTTCCATTTCACACAAATCTTGATCAAACTTGTCATGTGAAGGAGAGCTAATAATTTCATCATTTGTCGAGGATGAAGTTGTTTTTGCCTCTTGATTACTTCTTTATTAGGGTTATTCGGACATCTAAAGACATGACAAAGCATTGAACTTGTTCCTTTTTCATAATTAATCACGACATCACAATACTTGCATTGAGCCCTCTTATTTGACTTTGGCTCTAGTTGATTGAAATGATTCCAAGCTTCTGATCTATTTCTTCTTCCATTATGGCGAAGGGGTCTTGCAATTGTCAAGCTAGTGACAGCTGGTGAAGTAGAAACTTCGGTATTCGAGACTGAAAAGTAGGAGGACATCTGTATGGCTGCATTCAAATTATGCATAAGTAAGAAATTCATAATGGGAATTTTGCAAACAAAAAAAACTACATGCATCACTTTATTTGTTTCTTAAGGGTGAAAAAAACAGAAATAACGAAAACAGAAAAAGAAAAAAAAACCCAGTTGACAACATACTGTCACAAGAAGCAAAAAAAGAAAGAAAGAAAGAAAGAAATGGAGAAACAAGAAAAAAAATGAGACTAATAATAAGAAAGAAATAAAGAAAACAGAAAACAATTAATGCACCTAGCTAACTATATAAACAATTAATGTGCTCACATGTGCTCAAATATCATCAACAATAAACTCCCACTCAAATGTGGCAGTTATTCTTTAAGCACTATTAATGAATTTTAATGGAAATTATAATTCATTCTAACACAGTGAAAAAAAAATGAATTGGCAATAATAAAGAAAACCAAGGGTAATAAGAATATAATCTATGCAAATTTAAGAGTAGTCACAAAGAAATAGTTCAACCATCAATTGTATATATCAAAACACGTACTATAGCTCAAAACGAGCATTTCCAAATTTAAAAGGACACGTACTATACATCATGTTTTGCTTATACTTTAAAGTTTTTGCTTTTGGTGGATTTAAAACTTAAAGCTAGCCTTAAAACATATGCAGTAATGCAATATATATATATATATATATATATATATATATATATAGTGTCCAAAAAATACAAGCTCATTTTATAAACTTCCAAAATAATGTATGTAAATAAGACATAGTAAGCACTTGGGTAGTGATTCTAGAAATAATATGTTGAAACTAGATTGGCTTTCTAACTCATTAGAGCTTTTAAATTGTAAAGTCCCTTTAATTCTGCAAATGTCTACAAAGAAGAATCATGATTAGCACTCATATATAGGCAAAGAAAAGCCATTGCCTATCCCAGAGATCATTAACCAAAATGTTTGAAGCAATACATTAGCTTTATTACTACTAGAAGTAATAAAGTGTGATTTTACCTATTTTCTTCTGCACCTCTTGGTAGAAGCAGAGTTGCTAGTGTATCCACTTGTAGCAGTAGCCTGAAAATTTGTTTTGGTCATCAAAGATTGCAAAATTAGCCTTCAAATCCAGAACCAGACAATAACCCCTATGACAACTAGAGAATGAAGACCTATGCAACATTAATTTATACAAGGAATTGGATTAATCATTCACACACGTTCAACAACTTCTAAAGATAACAACTCCTTCAAAATCTGAGATTCAAAAACCATATAGATTGAACTTGGATTGATGAACCAATCAGATAAATTAAAAGATATGATCCTATACTGGATTGAACCAAGAACCATCTCCTGAAATGATTAAAAACAAGGTATGAAACACAACATGCCTATCTATGTAAATCTACCAAAGACACCTCTGGAAAAGTTCACTAGCAGAACAACACAAAGAGGCTAAGTGAACTACTCAGTCCAAAAATGAACTTGAGTAGCAATACCATAGTGGACTACTCTAGAATTTCTTGCCAACCTAATACACAAAACAACTATAAATAGTAAATTAAAAGAAAAATTATAAGCAAAATTGAATTAAAACCACCAGACTAAGCATCATGTATATCTACATTCTAAACACAATGTCAAGGCTAAATGTTGGCTTAAATTCCCATGATAACTTTCATCTAATTCAAATATTCCAGTTTATGCCAAGTGCCATATGGCTATTCCATCTCAATATTCATTGTCTCACAATATAGGAGGATTTGAATCATCAAAGTATGTCATTAAGCTGAAAATGGCATCAACGTATAAAGCCTCAATGCCTCTTGTCATATATCCCCAAGCACAAATCAAGAAAACATTGAAAAAGTATAACAAATCTGTATAAATTTTGAACAATGTAATGCCCATTTAAATATACCAAAAGGAAAATGATAAAATCTAGTGCACACCTGTCAAATTATTAAGCATGTCATCACTTATCTTGCAAGAATCCCGATTCAAATACTCCAAATTTGTTAAACCTGCAAAAAGAAAAATACAACAGTGAACAAGTCGCATGCAAACCAAATGGAAAAATAGAACAGTGAACAAGCCGTACCTGCAAATTTTGTTTGCTTATACCTAAAAGAAAAAATCCAAGGGCAGGGGCATTGTATGTGAGAGCCTGAGAGGAATCACGAGAGCGAGAGAGGATTTTGTAGTTTTGTACTTGATTTTTCGGATTTGGATTTGTGAGAGGAAGGCACATACGCACGGACTTTGGATTTGGGAGAGAAGATGTCTTCTGCTAAAGCTGATTATGAAGTTGTCCAAAAAGAAAAATGGATTTTGGTTTTTTTATTTAAAATCTGTATAAAAAGAAAGTGAGTTTCAGATTTATAAATGGGTATAAAATATGGATATGGTAAAAAATCTGATGCATTAAAAATAAATAAAATGGATTGGACCAGATTAGTTATTGGATTATATTTAGATACTAGATTTTTTTGCCCACCCCTATTACTAATTGATTAGGTTCTGAACATTAATTCATGAACTACCTCACTAGATGTAAGTTGTGGATTAGTGGGTTAGAAAAAAAATCTAAATTCAACTTAAACTTAGAGCATTTTAGTATTAGGTCTTGGAGAGAGATCTTTAGCTAAAGATCTCTCTTTCCCCAGATCCACCACTAAAGGGGGATGAAGATCTCCATGTGGAGATCTGGTTCTTCCCCAAGAACCCTAAAGATCTGCACATTTAAAAAAAAAAAGTTTTTTATGTTATAACTGACAACCAAAATGGGCAGGGAACAACAACACACAACCCAACCAACCATGACAGTGAAGAAAATGGAAAAAAGAAGAGGAACAGAACATGCTTGGGGGAAGCGGAGGGGAGGGGGAGCATGGACGGGATGCATGAAGGGGAATGAGAGGAGCGGACGGGATGGGGAGGAGCGTGAGGGAAGGGGAAGAGGAGAGAGAAAAAAAAGAGAAAGGGGGGAGCGTGTATGAAACGAAGGGGGAAGAGAAAAAAAATAAAAGGGGAGGGAAATGGTATGGAAGGGGAGGGAAAAAATGAAGAAAATTAAAATTCATATTTTTTTTCATGCTTTATTAATTAAAATTAATTTAATCAAAATTTAAATATTTAAAAGTGGGGTCCATATGAGACCCATTAAAAGCTATCTAAGATTTCAATTTGGGATCTACCACTAAAGAAAAAAAATGTCACATATCTTAAGAGTTCTTCAATCCTACGTGACACTGTGGGATTCACCAAAAAGTGGTCTAAGATCCCAATTTGGGATCTGCCACTAAAGTTGTTCTTTTTTAAATGAAATCTAAATTCAATTTTTTCCAAGCTTTTAATGAGTTTTTACCGATCGAAACTAAATTCGGTCTTGATTACTAGACTGAAAAAATCCACATTTAATTCGAGATTAAAATTTGAAGTCCAAACATTACATTTCACTAGGAGGGTTTGACCTGGCATGGTTATTTTAAATTTTATTTACATTTTTTCTGTGGAATTTTAGACTTTTATTTATAAGAGTTAGACAACTTTATTTTAAGCAAAATCTTATCATGATATATTGAATTTCCATAAAAGTAGTAACTTTTTATGACTTCAAATTATTTGACTATTGTTTCCTTTTAGTTTGATGAATCATTTTGTATATTTTTCACTATTTATACTTTGATGAATGTTTTTATATAGTACTTTTACTAAAATCATATATATTATTGATAATGGATTAGATCCACTAAAATCATTGATGAGATATTTGAATCGTTTGGCTAGGTAGGCCAATCGGGAAGCACCAAGCAAAGCAAAGACTAAGTTACTAGGCGATTGAACCATAAGCCAATATAAGTGGCTTAACACCTCATAGGCCAATAGGGATTTGAAGGACAAAACCACACCATATGAATTGCCTAAATGGGTTGCCAAAGCTTATGGGTCCATCGGAGTTAGGCAAAATCAATGGGATTCTAAAGCCTTCCAACCATAGTTTTAAAATTGATGAAGACATTGGATCATTGGATCAATGATCAAATCAATGGATTACTAATTGATCCATATGATCTTATCAATATTTAAAAAGGTATGAAAATTTTATATTTTTCTTAAAAGCTCCCCAAAAAATCACTATTCATAATCAAAATCACAATGTTAAGTACATAAAACAATTAAGCATAAACACTCCTTAAACACAACATATTGAACAAAAATCATTCACATCAAATCAACAATTACATTGCAACGATAAAGCAAAATCTACAACCAAAGAGAGGACATAGAATGAAGAAAACATGGTTGGTAACAGATTAATAAAAAAATCATTATAATTCATAAGCTTGTAAACAAAAGAAGATAACAAACGTTCAACGTCGGCAAAGGACAACATCGATGGTGGTGGGAGAAAATATTGTTGATGACAAAAAGTGATGATTGAGGACCTTTAAGATTTTTGAAGGAGTAAGACAGCCAAACATGAACTTGCCATTTTCTTTCTTTGTTCTTTAGTCATTAATGTTAATATGACGTCGCTTTGAGTATTTCTTTTAAAAAGTTGTATGACCTAACTCTGGTCAATGGATCATCGGTTCAACCACATAGTATCATCGGCTCAACCTCGTCAGGTCAATAGATCACATTGGATTGATTGCATAATTGACCCAATAGCTAACTTGACCCGACTAGACCACTAGTCTGCGAATGAATCTCTCGGATTGGTTTGGGATTTAAAACTATATTTCCAACATGTAGGTAGAATATATATATATATATATATATATATATATATATATATATATATAAGTACCGTTGTAGACACTCATAAGGATAATGCACAACACAATACCGCCTAAATACACATAACAACAGTGCAAAACACTCCACCTTTTACACACTAGAGATGATGGTTGTGGAAAATAGTTAGAGAACACAACATATATAAATTTGGTACTACCACCATCACACCAAAAACACACATATATAGTAGAATTTGTTGTGATTTCTTAGAAAGTGTATTCTCTACCATGAACAATTCTAATTAATTTACTTATCGTGAAAATCCAAGCATCATCCAGACAACTATTATCATAGTTTGTTTGCTAGAATTATCCCAACAAACTTAGACTCAATTTGTGTAACATAATAAGCTAGATTAGCATGTCCTTAATCCATAAATTTGGAATGTGACAAAAAATATATATTAAAATTCATCATAAACAAAATTGACCAAGTTAGTATTTCTTTTAAAATTCCAGGTTTATTCAAAATAATAATTTTACAGAAGAAAGGTACATACAAGACTAGCACCACGAACTTGTTTGCTTGCTGATTAGGGGGCTAATTACTATAGTTGACAACTTTTTATTTCTTCAATATATTTGAAAAAGGTTATAAATCTTCATTTTCGTCTTTAACATTCTGGAATTTTCAAGAATAGGCATATCTATTTTTGGGCTTTCTGGTAATCTTCTGGCACGAAGATAAATTTTATTTTTTAAGTAATAAAGGGGTTCTTGGCATAGTTGTAAAAATTGGTTCGGTCATTGATTCGGTCGAGGTAATGGGTCAGTGGTCCAACCGATGGGTCAGTAATTGGTCCGATTTGGCCCGGTCTATATTAAAAAATTTAAAATTATATTATATAAATATATAACTAATATTATTTGATTAAAAAAATATAATAAAAATTTAAAATAACAATTGAAGTATTAAAGTTGATAACACAAGTAAAGTGTATTAATAAAAAGAAGAGTGTAAATAGAAACTATTCAAATTAAAATATAAGTCCATTTTTTAATAAAAAAAAATGAACCAAAAAGAGTACATGAAGCAATAAAGGAAGTGCTGGAAGCAAATCATTTGTGGATCTGGGCCCAAATTAAAAAAAACCCTAATCCTCATATATATATATATGTGTATATATAATTAACTTAATTCCTCTCTTCCACCGTGTCTTCACTACTGTCGTTGCGCCTTCACTGGTATTGCACATAATTATAAAAGTGGTGGCTACAAGCTTATTAGCCGTTGTGAATTGTTTTGGTTCATATATTATTGCACTATGATACAATTGATAAGTGATATCCTATGTCCTTTGTAGTATTGTTGATATCCTTGGCGCCTCTTCCGCTTTCACTGTTGCACCTATTCAGTACGAGGTCAGTGTTGTTCTTCATCGGCAAACAGCCCCAAGCTGCGATGACGCCGACGATGGAGATGGCGTGCCCTAATGCGGTGAGCCGTGAGCGTGAGTACCTGAGCTAAGTAAGGCGTGAACGAATGAAGAAAAGCTGAAGGGCCTGAAGCTTTTGCCATTTTGCGTTTTGTCTCTAAAGGTTTTCTTTTCTAGGCCACCAAAATGACGCCGTTTTGGGCGTTTGCAGTTTTTTTTTCTTCATCAACCCGTTCCGGGTCCTAAAACCCGGTCGGGTCCTCGATTTTCCCCCAAACCACCCGATTTTATCCGGGCCAGGCCGGGCCAATTGCATTGCCGGTTCGTTAGGCAACTCGGCCGGACTCCTCCTCTGGTGCTTGGTTCGACTGGTCCAACCGGGCTATTCGAACTGGTTTCAATAACATTGGTTATTGGTCTTTGATGGTACTACCCTGTTTGAATTATTCACACCAATTAATATATTAATTTACAATGTCGAATACAAACGGAAGGTGATTTTATTTTATAACTTTAATTTGGCTATCAAAAGTAAAAACTAGGTTAGTTAGAGGAATACTGACTGGTTGGGTATTCATGCAAAATTTCCAAAAACTAGACTAGGGCTTGTTTGGATGTAAGTTTCTCTAGAAGCACTTTTAGAAGAAGAAAATAAGAAGAACAAAAAATGAAATGAGCTTCTCCATAAGTTAAAATGAGTTTTCCATTAGCTCATTTGTATATGTCATCTCATCTTTTAGAGAAGCTATATTTGTGAGCTTCTAAAAATTAGCTAATAGAGAGCTTATTTTTTCTTATGAAAAAGTTCATCTCATTTTTTTTCTTTTAGAAATACTTCTAAAAAAACTCACCCAAACAAATTCTGATGATTTAGACTAATTAGAGGGAATAGGTAAAGATGTACATCCCATAAAGTCACGCATGTATTAATTCTGACCAAAGTTACAACTGATAACCATAAATTATGAGTTCATTTGTGTGGTTAATCTTACTAATTAGCATGCATCTAATTAAGTCAGAAAAAATCAGTACTTTTTTGTAAGCTCACTGCCAGAGATTGTTCTTTCTTTGAGCAGATGTAGCTAATGCATAGTCTAGTGTAAGTTATGACAGGGTTATTGATTGTATTATCCCTTTCTCCAAGTTGTGATCGGATGGAAGAATGGCCTTGCTATTTGGTACTTATTGAAAGTGTTTTTTTTTGAGAAATTATTGTAAGTGTCTTGATTTGGGCACCAAAGCAAAAATTTGCTTGGTGTATACGCGTGGATGGTAGGGACTCGTGAGTTCTTTGGATGTGATTGACTTCATTAGTCTGCTAATTTAATGTGAATTCATGAAAATTTCATGTAATTAATTATATCAAATTTAATATAGATTATTCTTATTGGTTTGATTTTTATGTGTATGTTTTGTCGGTTGCGACTTAAGGGCTCAAGTCTTTAATTCAATTAAGTTTTTTTGTTTCTTCATTTGATAAAAAAATTAATCTTTGAAAAGTCTGCGTTTTAGATTTTTCTGATTTCTCTTTCCTCATTCATAATTACAGTCCAACCAAAAAGTATTTTTGTTATGTTTATATTATCAAAATTTATCATTTCAAGAGCTTATAATTTTACGAGAAAATAAGATAATCACTGTAAAGTAATAATTTAACTAATTTTAAGATTATTATCATGAAAATTATTAAACTTTTGATTAAATTTTGGTGTAAAAGTTCTCTCTTATACGTAGGTAGATAGGTGATTTTATTTCCACTAACGATGTTAACTAAAATGAATTTGGTCAATTTCAGATTAGGATATTTTGAATTGACGTAATATTTTAAGATTAAATTGAATTAATTAAAAATAATAATTATAATTTCATTATCTTAAAATGATAATCAGAAAGGCAAATAAAGCATGATTCCACCACGTAGTAGATGATGATTTCACAAGTTGATGAGGTGACCCATAGGAGAATGACGCGTAAGGTGAGAGACTCGTCCAAGAGAGTGGAGGACCAAGACCGACTTGAGCTGTGGTAAGGTTAGCTGACTCTCTGTTTGTTTTTCAGTTATAAATAAGCAAAATAAGTTTGTAAAAATATATTCATATTAAAACTAAATTTATAGATAATTAAATTTACTTTTAAATTTGTGCATCTCATCATGTAGTGGGTGGTTTGGTTGGTTGGTTTCTTCCAAAAAGTAAAAAAACATAAAAGGAATGGGTAACCCCCTTTCACTTTGCCTGCACCTACATACTCACTCCACACCGCACCAAACCGCACCGTAGAAAACTTCACAAAACTTCTCTCACTTTCTCTCTCTATAACTCTTTCTCACCCGCTAGGGTTTCCTTTTCATCGCATCTCGATTTTGCAACCTCTTCTTGCAATTCTCCATGGAGGTAACGCCGTTTCGATTACTCCGCTGCTTGCTCTCAATTTCCCCCCTCTTTTATTCCGCGCTTTGTAGTTTTTGTTTAGGGATTCTGCTTGTTTCTTCCGAGATTCTTAATTTGATTTGATTCCTCGCGAGTTATTGTTTGATTTTTTATGTTTGTTGTGTTCCGATCCTTTTTTCTGTGTTGATTCGATTTTTTTCTTTTTTTTTGGAGCGGTGTTGTTTGTGTTGTGTCGATTTCAGTGTGGTGTTGTTTTTGTAGGGTGCTGGGATGGAAGAGAATAATATTCTTAATGATGATGATAATCATAACAAGTCTGAGGCGCATTTGACTTCTGCCGCTGCTTTTGTGGAGGGTGGAATTCAGGACCCTTGTGATGATGCTTGCAGCATATGCCTTGAAGCTTTCTGTGATAGTAATCCTTCCGCGGTATGTTAATTTAGATGTTGTTTTAGTGATGACTGTGTCAACTCAACTCTGTTGATGATCAAGCTACTCTTATATACCTGTTGTTGCAGGTGACGAGCTGCAAACATGAGTTTCATCTTCAGTGCATTCTCGAATGGTATTGCTATTTAGCTTTTCATTAATTGATTCTTTTGGGTTAATCATGGGGATTAATTTTGATGGGACTGTACTGTACTGTGTTGGTAATGATGCGTATTTTGCTTACTTATTATTATTGCTGTGTACTGCTACTACTGTTACAGCTGCTGCAATGTTTCTTGGTCACTGATGTGGTTTTCTCAAGTAACCAGTTTGCGTGGCTGTATGTTTTTCCTGATATGCTTGAAGAAAGGGCTCCTTGATTAAGTTTTATTTTTTTTGTAATGATTTTGAAGGAAAACACAAATCTGGTGCCCAATTTAAAATACGATGTCTCTATCACCTGAAAGGGGATGTATCATGAATTTATTTCATGTGATGGAAGTTATTTGTTTGAAGTTGGAAGCATTCACAGTTCCGGAGTCCCACTTTCTTTGGCCTTGCTTTTAGTAAATAAATAAGATGAGTATGCAGGCATGAAAGACCCAGTACTTGAGTATGTCATTGCCAATGGCTTTCGGGGCTTATGTCAACAACCCATGACATTTTCCTTGAAGTCATTATATTATCATTGTTTGAGACACTATTGATCTATAGTCATACCCAACAAATTTTATAAACCATAAACCAGTAATAACAGGAACTTATTGTTAGCATTCCAGAATCAAAATTTCAACCATTATGCAGTTGTTACTCATATTGGCCCCTTTTCCATGTCAACTTGCTCAGCTACTTGGTCAATTCATTTCTGTCCAAGTGAAATGTTCCTCTAAATAAAAGGAATGTCTTGGACTGTCTTCTAGTCTGTGTTTGATGAGTTAAAGTTGCACTTTTTTTAATTTTTTATTGTTGAATATTGATACTCTGATTTTTGAAGTCTGTAGATATGGACATTTATTTGCTAACATGCTCCTGTTGGGGTTCACAAATATGTTATATACATATTTTCATATTTCTTCCTTGTCTTGTGGTTTATTCTTTAATTTCATGAACTTCTTGTCCTGGACAAAAAGCAATGTTGGTATCAAGGGAACAAGCACTGGCTAAATCTGTGCCAGCAGCCACAATCCAATTGTTGTCTGAATCACTTAACAATATTTGGAGGATAGACTTTGTATTCAATTCTAACTTTTATGCTGTATAGGTGTCAAAGAAGCTCCCAGTGCCCCATGTGTTGGCAACCTATCAGTCTCAAAGATCCAACAAGGTTTGTGGTTTTTTCTATGTTCTTTATTCTTGTTTATTTTATTCCTGTGTTCCTGTCATTATTTGTTTTTGAGATTTACTCACATGTTTTTGTTTTGTATTTGCAGCCAAGAATTACTCGAGGCAGTGGAAAGAGAGCGAAACTTAAGGTTCAATCCATCTAGAAATGCCACAATATTTCATCATCCAACACTGGGGGATTTTGAGTTACAACATGTATGTAGTCTACTTATATTAGTTTGGAAACATTTTGTACTGTTATCATGCATGATGTGATTTTTAATTTCTCATGCAGTTGCCAGTTGGAGCTAGTGATACTGATCTTGAAGAGCGTATAATCCAACACTTAGCTGCTGCAGCAGCGATGGGAAGAGCACGCCACATTGCTAGAAGAGAAGGCCAGAGAAACAGGTCATCAGCTCAAGGTCGCCCACATTTTTTGGTTTTTTCAACTCATCCTAATTCACCTCCCATGGCTCCTGCTTCTTCCTCTCCATCTCAGAGGGGGGATGATGAACCAACTCCTACAATTGCTGTTGCCAATTTGTCTCCAACTCCTGCAACTGGAGAAGAATCATCACAGCTGACTTTAGTTCCGCCTGTTCAAGCAGAACAGGTGTCTGCTTCAGGATCTGGATCTACTGCTCTTGCTACAGATCATCAGGGATCATCTTACAACAATAGGTAATCTTCATATTCGGTTTTGAATTTCTGGATCATATTAATGTTTTCAAATTCATAATTACCTAGTATTAAAGCTTTAGAAGTTCTCAACTGGAAACATCATACAGGAGATCTCCTAATCAGTCATCTCCAAGTAGCCAAGACAGAGCAGGGCCATCAGAATTACAATCATTTTCAGAATCTTTGAAATCTAAACTGAACGCTGTGTCAACAAGGTAGTGGACTATCCTATGTCACATGTGGGTGTGGTGCAGTACAATTGAGGAGGTCTCACATTATAATTTGAACTTCTATTTTTCTTGTCTTTCAGATACAAGGAGTCAATTTCCAAGAGCACCAGAGGGTGGAAGGAGAGATGGTTCTCTCGGAACAACACTATGTCTGACCTTGGATCTGAAGTTAGGCGAGAAGTTAATGAAGGGATTGCAACTGTGTCACGCATGATGGAACGCCTGGAGACCAGAGACAATAATAGAAGCAATAACAATTCTGCTCCAAGTAATATAGAGGATGGTTCAGTTCAGGAATATAATGATCAAACTTCAACAGCAGGCAATGAAGGGGACGGTCTTTTGAGAGACAAAAACACAAAAGCTTCTTGTGCTGCAGGCTCTAGTTCGAACTAAAGGATATAGAAGGAATTGCTTGAACTCTGAATTTGTTTTGTCCAAAAGGTAAAATATTTATTATACTGAAATTTTTAATTTAATGTGAAGAACTAAAGATCCTACATGTTTTGATTACAACCTCATCAGAACTATTTCCTTTTATAATGCAATTTCTTTTTCACACATTCTTCGTAGATATTAATTGCATTTTCTTGTGTCTTTCTCTGTTGTAATCTTCGTTTGTATGGTCGTAAGATTTTGCATCGGAACTAAATATTTGTATGTTTGTGCTCGTAAGATTTTGTTGTTGAATGAAATAGCTATTTATTAATGTTTCAGCTGGAAGCTTGTTATGAATTTTTTTGCCTTAATAAAGAAGCATGGCAGATATTTTGCTAATCCATTTTTTTTTGGAATTGAAATCTTCTCTTTCTCTCATTAGTTCTTAATATCCCATAACATTGCTTGCGTGTGCTGGTTGTTTACCCGATTGAGTGTGTTAAGAATATTGTGCTGATTGATGTTTCTATGGTATCAGGTAGAAATAGAATTGCCCATTGGGGGATGTGAAATTTCATGGATGTGATGCATTGCCTATTGGCTGGCGCAGACCAGGCAAGTGATAATCCATTGGCCTGCAGAAGACGACCAACAATTGTGATATTGAAATAAAAAAACTAAAAAAAGGCAGCAATGGTCTCTTTCGTTTGAAACTTAGGAACCTATATATGATTGTATAATCACATTGTAAACTTATTTATAGATATTCCTCAGATAGTCTTTACATGAATTACTGTGTTTCCTCCTTCTACTTCTAGAGATAAATCACTGTTTTTGGGTCTGTTTGGGTATTTCTAAGAGAAAAAAATAAGAATAAAAAAATAAAATGAGTTTTTTTTATAAGTTAAAATGAATTTTCATTGACTAATTGTAGATGTTTTCATCTTTTAGAGAAAATATAAGAGAGTTTCTAGAAATTAATTAATGATTTTAGCTTATGAAAAGATTTATCTAATTATTTTATTCTTTTAGATTTTATTTATTGTTACTAATGAGATTTGCAAAATAATATCCATGCCCATATATCAATTATTAGTGTCCTAATGCTTCTAGACTAAACTCATTAAGCCATACCATAATTCGTAGTTGTGTTTAGTAACACCGTTTATCATTAATTTTTTTCCTAGCCATTTGTCTTAGGTAGTTTAGCTTACTCAAGGACTTTTACTTGAACGATGAATCATCTTGCCTTTACACATTGATTTTTGAATGATTTTTTACATAGTTATTGAATAAATTATTTCGACATTTATCATTTATATTAGCTTTTTTATTCGTATAGTTTAATTGGGTATCATTAAATTTATATATACATCAAAGTTATTTCTCTTACAAATATAAAGTACTTTTTTGTATAATACTTTCAAAAAAATTAATTCTTTATTTAAATTTTCTTATCAAAAGGTAGTAGAACATTTTTTTATGAAAAATAGTAGAAGCTTTCTAATTAAAGGAAAAGAAAAAAAAATGAAGAAATAGCAAGTACCCTCCGGCGGGCGACACCTGGACAATAGGCTCTAGTAAGTCCTAACTAGGCCATGGCCATATGTTTATTTCACTTCAAGAAAAAGAAAAAGAGGTTCGGATCCATCACTTTCCTTTCACATTTCTCTACCCAATCTATGCAACTTTTCTTCTCAACTCTCGTACTATTTATTTAATTTCTCCATTTTATGTATTATTTTTCACGTTTTCTCCAACGGATGTAGATTTTGGTTGTTATAATGGATGTATTAATATCAGTTCATGTTGGGACACGAGAGTAATTTTAAAACACTGGAGAAATTTAGATCAAAGGTTAAGAAAAATACTATAAATCACATAACTAAAGTAAATATTCTGTTTATTCCAAAATCTTTAGGTATTACATAAGCAAGTTTTTGTCATTTAAATATTATTTTTAACTTACTCTAATTAATGCACTCAATAGTAGTAACGTAACTATGAAGCCTCTTAGTTGAGAATTGTCATTTATGCATAAAGGTGAGATGATGTGAGGAACAAAAAGTTTAACAAAGTGGTATTTATTCGGAGAAAATAAGCATATATGAATTTGACAATGATATGGAAAGAGAACCCAATGCCACGTGGGCACCACCAACATTAACTAGAGTGCAATATTTTCTTTTTCGTTAACTTCGGTGCAAGAATGAATGGTATGTCCCTGACCTCTGACCCATCGTTAAATGCTCACTACGCAAATATCTCGCAGCTTCTCTCAAAAGATCAAAGGTGAAAGGTTTTAATACCATGCTACCATTGTTGTTGGGGTGGTGGCTAGGCTAGTTAATTAAACAGTTTTTTTTTTTTCCAACTATGCAATTGTTTAGGTTTCATTTGATAGGAAAAAAAACGAGAGAAAAAAAAATAAAAAGAAAAAATACGATTAACAAAACATTTTTTTTAATTTATTTAAATAAAAATATTTTTTAAATACAAAAATTAAATTTTTTTCTTCTTCCTAACTTTTTCTATTTAAATTTTAAAATTTTATTTCTTTCTTTATTTTCCTTCTATCCAACAAAAAAGGGTTAATGTCAATGCTCCAGCTTGAGTCCACTGGCTAATGGACCCCATTCTAACCATGTCGGATTCTTCCTTTTTAACCAATACAAACTCGCCACGTGCGTACCCGGTTCCGATGCAACCGACACATTCACTTGGGTTAATTTGCTACACGGCGCTAAAACTGTGCCGGAATGTTGTGTAAATATAAAAACTAGATATACGAGAATGATACACGTGTAATCTTTTTAACACGTATTACGAGAATTATTATCGCTCTCCATACTACTGAGTCAAAAATGAAAACCTCTCTCAATAACACAAAACCACGAGACAAACACTAAATCAACACCTTTAAAGTCATCCGAACCAACACACACGTTAGACAAAAATTGCGTACTGTATTTATAATTATACTAGTTATTTACCGACCAAGCCAAACCCCACATGAACAATACACGGTAGCATAGCAGTGACAAAGTGTTGTGTTGGTTGGTTCACTTTCCCACCGCATTCCCGCCATGGATCGCCGCATTTACGGCGTCTCCAGCCACCGCATCTTCCTCTCCCTTCTCTTCCTTGTCTCTGTTTTCCCACAAGCATTAACGCTGTGGCCGTCACCGACGGGTCAGATTAACTCAAACTCAATCCTCGTCGCTCTTCTGGACTCGCATTACACGGAACTCGCGGAGCTCGTCGAAAAAGCCATGTTGTTACAGAAACTAGAAGACACTGTCGCCACTCACAACATAACAATCTTCGCTCCGACCAACGAAGCCTTAGACCGCAACCTCGACCCCGATTTCAAGCGCTTTCTTCTCGAACCAGCCAACCTTCACTCCCTCCAGACGCTCCTCCTCTCTCACATCACCCCCGCGCAAATCGGATCCAAAACCCTAACCCGCCACGTCACCTCTCTTTCCGACCACAACCTCAAACTCTCCGAAAATCTCACCACCGTCGACCAAGCCAAGGTTACCCACCCGGATGTGGTGACCCGACCCGACGGTGTCATCCACGGCATCGACCGCCTCCTCCTCCCCCGCTCCGTCGAGGACGACTTCAACCGCCGCCGCAGCCTCCGCTCCATCAACGCCGTCAAACCCGAACCCGCTCCGGAAATCGACCCGAGAATCCACCTTCTTGAGAAACCTCGCTCGCCGGCGAAACCCGGTTCCGCCCCGGAACTTTCGATCTACGACGCGATGGCTCCGGGACCCGCCCTGGCCCCGGCGCCGGCGCCGGGGCCAGGTGGCCCGCACCACCACTTCAACGGAGAAAGACAAGTCAAGGACTTCATCCACACGCTCCTCCACTACGGCGGGTACAACGAGATGGCGGACATTCTCGTAAACCTAACGTCGTTGGCCGTTGAAATGGGTCGTTTAGTTTCGGAGGGTTACGTGCTTACCGTTTTGGCCCCAAACGACGAAGCGATGGCGAAGTTGACAACGGAGCAATTAAGCGAACCGGGGGCGCCGGAGCAGATAATGTACTATCACATAATACCGGAGTACCAGACCGAAGAGAGCATGTACAATGCGGTTAGAAGGTTCGGGAAGGTTCGCTACGATACCCTACGGTTGCCGCATAAGGTGGTGGCGCAAGAAGCTGATGGGTCCGTTAAATTCGGGCACGGGGACGGGTCGGCTTATTTGTTCGACCCGGATATTTACACCGATGGCCGGATCTCGGTTCAGGGGATTGATGGGGTTTTGTTTCCGACGGTGGACGAGGAGGAGGCGGAGCGGGTTAGACCCGTTACCCGGACCGGTCAGAACGGTGCGGAAGTTGTTGTCAAGCGCAGGAGAGGTACGGTTTTGCTGTTGCGTTTTTTATTTTTTATTTGGTACCACCGTAACCAGCGCACAATCTTATGTCTTTGAGATAGGCTATGAGAATAATCCTCGGTCAAGACTTACTTACACTTAAAACTCTTCATTTCTTCCACAATAGTCTATTCTGCAGGATCGAACCCAATTTCTTCCCCACAAATTTAACATGTGTTGTCAACTAAGTTACACTCATTGGATGTTTACTGTTACGTTTGTTGTTTTGTTTGGGGGTTATCTTTGAATTAGGAAAAGGGGAAAGAGGTGATAGTTTGTTGTTTTGTTTGGGGTTATCTTTGGATTAGGAAAAGTGGAAAGACGTGATAGTGATGTGTTTGGTTGGCTGGATTTTATTATTTCCTTTTGTTGTTTTAGCAGGGCTTTTTATTATTGTGTTGCCGGTTTTGGTTAACTCTGTTGATTGGTTTATAATGTTTTTTTCTATTTTTTTTTTTTTTGCTACTGAATTTGGACAGGCCTGTTAAGTTATGACTTGGGATTAGTTTTGGGTGGCCTTGTGGGTTCTAAGTGAGAGTGGAAGAGCTGAATTGTGTTCAATACGAGGTTAGTTTCTTTTGGGTCAGAAAAGAAAATGAAGTTGTCTGTCAATGGTATCTTCAATTGAGAGTAGTTTGGATTCGCGTTTGATCATTTAGAATCATGTTGTGAGTTTAGGTACATGTTTGATTTCATTAAGAGAAATTGATTTTAGGTTGAAACAATTTTAGCCTTTAGGTAGTTTTTAGGTTACATAATTTTTTTTACTGCTAACTCGCTTTTAGAATAAAACCATTTATACATTAATCACATTATATTTTATAGCAATTTTGCAAAATAAACTTCATTCAAAATTAATCTTGCAAATGCTCATCCAATCACACTAAGTTGTTGATTTGATGAATGAGGGATTAAGGATTCCTATTAGACAAATGCAGGGATTTTGAATTGGGATTGCTTCACGTTATTATGGAAGAACTGTGTTATTTGCTTGTTATTACAATCAATACTGTGCCAAACTTTTTGGTTTTTCCTTTTATCTATTATTAGAAATTTACATGTGTGGTGAAGTTTCTGAAAGGTGAAACAGAAGTTTTTGAAAAGAAATTAAGGGTTCTCTGTTGTCTTGACTTTATACAAGAAAAAGGGTTGAGAAACCCAGTGGCGGGGTTAGTGAATGGTATTAGAGTTTTATGAATTGCCTTTGTATGTGACCTTTTTATAGTAGGCCAAAACGTAGCTGGTGCTGATAAATGTTAAGGCCTACCAAATGGTAAACGTGGAGTGTAGATAAAATTAGCTTGCCTAGCTTTCAAATCTTTCCAGTCAAGTCAATATCAATGTGCTATGACCATGTATTTAAAATTCGTATCTTTCCTCTTAAGCAAATACATTCTTGATAAAATACCAAAATGTACATTCTGTAGTCAAATGATTCTCTGTTTTTTTGGTAATTTATACATCTCTTTTCACATGCTACTCTAAATAAAGTTGTTTATCTAAGGCTTGGTTATATTTTTTTAGGTCATACTTTGTAATTGTAACTGATTACATAAAATGTCACTTGTAGGAAAATTGCTGGAAACAGCATGCTGGATGCTTGGAACTTTTGGACAGCATTCTAGATTCGCCTCTTGTCAATGAAGAAGCCCACGTTTTTGTTGCTAGCAAGATTTCTCAAAACAATGAAGTGAGATTACAACTTGTTATTTCATTTACTAGACAACCATCTGATTAATCGGATCTCATTAGGTGGAATAATGACAAGATTAATTAAATTTTCTTCGACAACTTATCTATATATCTTTCTTATTGTTTGCTAATGACTTTTTAGGTTAACTTCCAAATGTCTATTTACACATTGCTTGGACATACTTTGATGCAGATCCAATGGAAATCTCATCGATGTAAAAAGTCAAAAGTGAAGACCATCTATGCTTGAATGGGATGTAGCCAGTTGCTATGGGTGTGATTTTCCCACATTTTTGTTTTGCTCTTTTTTTGTCCATTATTTTGTTATGTGCATTTGGGTCAAAAGCTTTTCTAGTCTACTTGTCATACCATATAGTGCATATATGTACTTAGATTCAGTTACCTACTGCTACTACCTCCAATATCATAGGTGGTTGTGTTGCTGGGATTGGGATAGGAAGGTTTTCTGTAACCAAACCGGGAATATTTCTGTTAGACATGTGCGTGCCCATTCAATAAATAATTTTACGGAAGAAATGGAAATACAATAATAAAATGATTCTTTACTGTAATATGGCATTCCTTGGTTTGCAACTAATATTTCTCTGTTCTCCCTTTATTTCTTCTCTATTTGTAAGAGAGACCACGACATATCTGTGTTTTAAGTACTAAGTAGCACTTGCAAGGCACTTTTTCTAATCCTATTAATTCTCATACATAATCAAATATTTGGGAGTTATCTCGTCGTATTAAAAAACAGCCATCCAAGACCAAGACAAAAGAGATTAAATTTTTTAAAGGGATTCATTCAAGTCATTGTTTACTTCCAGAGAAGCTGAACAAACATAGCTTAAATGCTACTCTATTTTTATAGATCTATTTCTTATAGTAACATAGTAATAAAATAAGAAGAGAAGTTGGAAATAAAAAGTGTGATTTCTTCAACTGGGAATTCAAGGTAAACTATAGCTCATCCTGAGTGACTTATGTGGGAAGAATCTAATGTTTTTGGGATCATGTCAAGTTGTAAACTGCCATAAAAGGCATAAGAACACTTCCCACCCAAAATTTACAGTCTTTCTCCTCCACTTCACTCACAGCTCTCACAACTTTCCCCTCACTGTCCTCCAATATCCGCAGTTTACCTTCAGGGCTATACTTGACAACTACTCACGGAACCTGCCTCCAATATGAAACATGTATTGAATCCTTGTTGGAACCTAAGCTTGAGTATGACTTTTCTCATTTTTGGTATAGACCATTCAGGTAACTGTTCATATACCTTCTACAATGGATAGCCACCCAAAACTCACCATTTCCAGTAGCTCTCACGTTGTCAAGAAAACAGGGAGGATTGCTAAGATCTCTGAAGTACCAGCTTTAACTCCTTTTTGCCAGTACTTACGTAACCTATTAAATGAAATATAATGTCATGACGGAAGTTTTCTATGGAAGTTTTGTTGAATGATGAGTGCTAGAAACACATTCTTTAACATATTACTTTAAATACATTCTTTCTAATATGTTAAAGTTTATTGAAAACTATAAAATTAGGAGAAAGACATTGAATATAATATGAGGCCCACAAAATTGTCATTTTTAATAAATTTAATCAATGAGAGAGTGTTAAAAAACGAATGTTGGATAGTGTGTTTTTAGCATTTCAATTCTGGAACGAGCTTCAGGAAAGGATTTGTAGCCCAGGTAGAAAGATCTACTGGAATTGTTTAATTATATCTGCTAAAAATAACTATAAACTAAATAACCAAATTAGTATCTTTTGCACCACATTTAGAGAAAATAGAAAGGAGTTATGAAATTATGCGAATAATAGACTCACCTTCCAATCATCCCTTCAGAAAAGACAAAGAAGGAACCATCCTTGCTTAAGGAGATGCCGTTTGGAAATTGAACGTTCCTCATGAGAACAGTGGTTTCTTAGTGGCAGGGTTGTATTTCAAAACCCTGCCACTAGCCTCACCAGACAGTACCAGCTGAATGAAATTGCTGCATGCAGAATTATGTCAGAACCAACAAAGCAAGCCAGTGTAAACAATATAACATCACTGTTTAAGAATTCCAAATTCAAGCTAAAGATCTTTGAGACAATTTTTTCATATATCAAAAACCTTAGTGACTGCGTTATATTGGGGTTCCCAATAGGCTTAATTCCCATCAATGGAGATTGCCATGCAAATAAATTAAGTGCAAAATCCAGTTGTTGTAGTCATTACATTAGAACTACACCGCAAGAAGTCATTACTAAATGACAAACATAAAAGAAATAAAGAGTTAAATTTGAAGTTGTCACCAAAGTTTATTAAAATGGAAAAATCTTAAGAAAATCCTGTATATGCATGCAATTTAGATACGATCTTAAGGTTGTTATGGTGTTCCCCTGCATACATTTTCCTCTATTGTCCACAAATTGTGGAATTTTTTTTTGTGACTTCTTCTTCAGAATCAGATAAGTGTGAAGAAAATGACATTTATTTCAATTATTAATCCTACTTATCGGTTCCTTCTACATTGGAACATCTTCCGAAGATGGATATATTGTAATTCCAGCATTATATATATTCACAGTTTCACTCAATAATTCAAGCAGCATTAGGTAAAGAGTTATGGGAAAAAAACAAAAAAGTACTATATTAGCCTCATCGGTTTTGAAAGAAAAAATCCACAGACTAACTGTAGTTTTGGATTTATTTCAGCTACCTTCATGGAAGCCTCCAACCAACCAATATTGTTACAAGTATATTAATGCACGGGTAATAGTGTAACACTATTCTCACGCAATGTCATCACAATAATTTTTACAAAAACTACAGTGATAAAGAAAACGTTCAATGAAAAAGTATTGTGAAAAATTATGAAAGTAGTATCATTCTTCATGGATAGTAATACAATTCCTTTCATTCCAAAAGTATATATATTAAGCATGGCAAAATGAGGGTGCTTTAGGCTTTATTTTATTACTTCTCATATAGTCATATACTCAAAATGTGTCGTATTCACATGTAATCAATGATGTAAGCTTACCTCCTCTGAAAGTTTGTGCTGCTATCTGTAAAATAAAGGTTCCCCTCTGTTTCAATGTCTACATCATTAGTAAATCTCAGCGGCACCCCTTCAGCCTCAGTTGCAAGAGATGTTGCTAAACCACCCTGAGGCCCCACCTTCATCAACCCAAAATATGCATGCAATGTATAAATCACCACTTTTCTTGTCAAATCTGAGTCCCAAAGGCCTTCCACAGATGTGCTCAGTTTCGACATAACTCATTGGAGATGCAGATGCCTTAGGATTACATAGTTCTGACCTGTATTTACAAACAATATGCAGTAAATATTATCATGTGATGTTGCAAATGTATATAGCCACAATGAGGTAAAAAGCAACATGAAATCAATCATTTTTCTCTTTCAAACATTTCCCACCTTAATAGTGCTATCACCAAAATTAGATTTTATAGTCATAGCCAGAAACTAAATATATTATCAAGATGTCTTGAGCAGTGATAAAAAGTATAAATGTTACTTAGCACGGAGTTAGTAAGCTAGCACTATTAAAACATTGTCTATATTATATTCTATATTGCTCTCATGAGCTGAGGTAGTAGAATATTGTGCCCCCAAGGGGACAAGTCAGTGAATTTGCACTGCAAAGACCGGTTTGATTTGATCTCATTAACAGGAGCCTAGTTCTCCCACTAGCTTATTTTCAATCTTCAAGCCAAGTTAACTTCTAAAGACTTCAAAATTTTCTTTCTCAAGTAAAGTGAGACTTATTAACACTTGAGATGGCTATATATATATATATATATATATATATATATAACACAACATTTTGGATTCAGCTTCTCTAAAATGAGCAACTTTCCTTAAAGGGTAAAGTAAGTCTTAAATCAACAGTTAATATTACATGCATATGTATAACAAATCATGAATGTGTTGGAATATTAAGTTTTAATTTTCTTATTGAAGGTCGAGATTATTTACTGTTACTCGTGCTTAGAAGAGTTAAAGCCTAGCTTTTTAGTCAGAGAAGTGAGAATTGTAAATATTTAGCAGTAGAGTTGGCAAAGTGAGAAATGAAGAGAAATGTGACCTATTGGGGGAGGTGTATGCAAAATCAGTCCAAGATTGTCCGTTCCAAAACAAAATCCTTCCATCTGCAACACCAGTGTAAGGGCCACGACCAAGAGGATCAAAGGCAATGCTCTCTGGTCCTTACACTTGGTTCACAAACAAGAGCTCCGATTTCAGCAACGAGTTGTCTTTGTCTCGGTCCGTAGGAACCTCAGACCATGCCGGCATGTCGATTTTGTGCACCTCAAAGTGAGGGAAACCCGCAATGGGGCTGTGCTCAAAAGGGGTCTAATGCACAGTACAGACCAAGAAGGAGGAAGACAATGGAGAATCCTCGAGGCAGCGTCATATATGGCATGGCAGGGAGACTACAAATGGTCGAAAAAAATCTCGAGAAAAAGGGTGTGTGAAGGGTTACGATGTTAAGGCACAAAAACTGTTTTGTGGATTGTATTGTTTCATGTTTGAAAGGTGGTAGGTGAGACACTTATAACTTGTGTGTTTCATTCTCCTTTTGAAGCCCGGATACCATGTAAAGGCTATGTTGAGACACCAACGTGGTGTAATATAGTTGGGAGGTAATCATGTTCTTTAAACATGCCATCAGAAGTTTGATTCAGGTTCGTACGTATAGATATTTGTACTTTAAGGAATTAGTCTGTGTCTCAACTGAGGTATACATTGCGTAACCTTGAAAAAATGAAAAAAAATTGCTGTTTATTGCAATACCATCAATGTTCATAGGTTCGAGATTAGACAGTTCCTTCACAACCAAAAAGAAAAAAAAGCTATGTTGAGACTTCCGAGGGGAACGACTGTTGGTCCTAGATGAACTCAAAAGGAAGGTGAATTGAGTTTATAAAATAATTCACTATTTAAAATCAAATTCAAAACAATAATACGAAGATAAAAGATAAAGAGAACACAATCAATTTTAACGTGGAAAACCCAATTGGGAAAAAAAACTACAACGTCCAAATTGGATAACCAATCCAATGGACAACTCCACTATGATAATTTTGTGTACAAGAGTTCCTAGTATCCTAGTTTCCTAGTCTACCCTTACATAACAATTATCCCAGCTGGTATCCTTATTTCCCAGCAAAAAGCTCTCGTCTCAATTCACCAAGAACAGAGACAGATTTGTATCCTTGTTTCCCAGCCAGACTGGTATCCTAGTTTCCCAGCCAAAAGTCGCACGCCTCAATTCACCAAGAACAGAGACAAAAACTGGTATCCTAGTTTCCCAGTTGCGACCTCTTCCAAAGTCAAGAAGAAGAATACAATTAAAATAGTTACCTTTACGCTTCTATTCCTTAAGCAAATAGGTACCTTTAAATCCTGATGGAGAGTTGAAGAAACAAACTTGCCAAACGCTTCTATATGATCTCACAACAACTCTCTCAATGATGCAAACATAAACTCTCTGAAACTCTAATATTATTTTGGAATGGAATGCATTTTTTAAACACAAGAGTATGTTTCTATTTATACTAATTTAAGGATATGATTTTATCCAATGAAATCCTAAAAGATATTCTATTTTATCTTTAAAATATTTTATCTTATCATGCAATGCAATCTTAAAGATATTCAATTATATTATGCAATGTAATCTTAAAATATATCATATTTTTTGAATGCAATCTTAAAGATAAATATATTGGCAAGATCAATCTTCTAATCTTCTTACATAATATCTAAAAAATAAATAGAACCAAATCTTCTTAATTCCATGTCATCTTGAATGATATCAATCTTCAGGATTCTTCACTTAATCTTATCTTCAAATAATCTTATCAATTATGCTGATCTTCATAAATTCAAAATATCAATAACTTCAAAATATCAAATCCAAAATATTAGTAACTTCAAAATATCAAATAATTATTATCATTGCAATTAATCTAATAATGT
>PYAF01004402.1:1563285-1576937 GCA_007407185.1 Glycine tomentella | reverse complement strand
AATCTTATCAATTATGCTGATCTTCATAAATTCAAAATATCAATAACTTCAAAATATCAAATCCAAAATATTAGTAACTTCAAAATATCAAATAATTATTATCATTGCAATTAATCTAATAATGTGGCATTCATTATTTGTTATCATCAAAACTTTATAAATCGTTTTATGCATAAAGGGTTCAACAAATATCCAACAACGACAACTAAAAGTGTTGTTAGTTGGCAAAACTAAGAGAAGTTTAGCAGAAATTATTACATGATCTTAGAGTATGATGATCTTGGTCAATTTTTATGTTAACATAAATGAGTCTTGTTAACTTTTTCATAAATTGAAAAACTCAATCATATATATCACATGAAGATTGCTCATGATCATAGTCATGATTATCAAAATCGAGTTTTAACTCTAGAATCGTCTAATTTTATGATTCTAGTGAGTCTCGACGAGTGAAATCATAGGCAGACTCGAAATCAAAGTAGAATCGTTTGAGTCTGCGTAGAATTGTGCAATTCAGAGTAAAATTGTGATTCTGCTCTGATTTTGCGATTTTGTTCAAAGACGAAACGACGTTGTTTCATGTGTCCAATTTTTCATTTTCTTCCTCACCCTGTGTCTGTTGTTTTCATTCGTGTTCGTTTCGTTTCTTGTCTGCTCTCCTCACTTCTCGTTCGACTGCAAAAGGGAAGGCCTCACTCGGCTACGAAAGGCCAAAAGCGAAGGCTTGCGTCTGGGTGGTGGCAGCGGCGAGTCGACGACATCGCAACGGTGTCGTGGTGCGAACTACGAAGGTAATGCCTTGCTTGAGTGAGTTTTAATTTTTAGTTGCTAAAATTTGTTGGCTCTGGTGTTGTTCATTTGGTTGGTGTTGTTGCGGGTTTTTGGGGTGCTTTGATTAAAGGTCCTAGGATTGGGAGGTTTGATCATGAGGGGAAGGCTGTGCCGATGAAGGGACACAGTGGACTGTTGGTGGTTTTGGGGACTTTCTTTGTCATACAGTCATTTTTATTATCAGTATCTGACCCTTCTTTATTGGGTAAATTTACTGTATTGGTGGATATTAGAAGTTTCACCAAGGGAAAGGGCATTTAATTTGGGAATGTTTAGCTTGTAGAATGAAATTGTTTGCCTGTCTTATTATGTATGGATTTGCATATGCATGCTTTTAATTAATTTCTTTCAGCTGTTTGAATGCATACATAGTGCTTGAACCTTGAAGATGTACTCCTATATTTTCCTCCCTCACTTGCATATTTTCTATTATGCAGTTGTCATTGTTGCTTATAGGGACAGTTGTTGCACCTCTTGATAAGTTTGGTAAATCTCCTATTTTTCACCAATACTTTCTTGTTGTGAGAGACTTCAAAGGGGATTTTATGACAGACTTGGTTAGACTGAGACACTGGCTAGAAATTAAAGGTGCTTTACATACTAATAGTTTATATACGTGTGTTGTGCTGTCATGATTTCAATTTTCCAACTCATGCTATGAAAATGAGACTTATAGGGATGATTTTGTCTTTGTTTGATGCTATAACATTTTAAAGATTGCTATTACCTAATAAAATGGGTAACAAAGAAATATGTTTTTCCCTTGTTTAGTTTGGAGGAACAAATGTGATGTCATTGGTTTTTCCCTTGTTTGGTTTTGGTGTTTGATAATGTCATGGATATTGAGTGGTTGCATCCTCTTGTTAGTAACTTATTATTATTTATAGGTAATTTACTATTATTTTTTGTTTGAAGTAGACTTTTCCGACCTTCAATCTACTATTATTTCCCATGTAATAATTTTAGTTATGCAGATTCTTTGTTTTATTGTTGGTTGAAACCTATAGTTATATTTCAAGGATCAAGTCACCAAGCAGACTCAGTGACACATCCAACATAACAAGGGTAGCCCAAGCAAGAATTTGGCAGATCAAACTCAAAAACATTGAAAAAAAGATTTGATCCAAGGCACTACTCATCCATGGCATGTGCATTCTACACTCCCTTATTTAAATCCAGCACCTTCCAAGCTATTTGGTAAAGACCAAATTACCCTTAATGAGAACACCTCCTTTCCCCCAAGTCTAACCCTTCGTTCTGCACCTCCCACACTTTGGAAGTGCAACAACAACCTTGCGAAACCCTCCTACCATCTCACCTCGTTCTCCACCTTTACGCAACCTCCTTCACCCTCCTTCCTTTGTACTTTGCAAAGTCCCTGCACCTTTCTCATGCTAGATTTACATCTCACACGTTTTAATTGGTATTTCAACCTTCATACCATTTGTGAAAAGAAAGAACAAAGAATGTAAAAAAAAAGACCAAGCAATAAAGAAAATGGTGAAGGCAAAATCTAATGTGATGATATCATTGAGTCTACATAGTGCTACTCAATCATCAAGCACATGCAAATAGAACAAAACCTCTATTTAAAAGAAAATATGATGAAGTGAGGTAAAAGCGAGAGAAAGCCCTCAGATCTCATATCTTAGAGCAAAATCACGCGGATGAAATCAATGATTAGGGAAAAGCCAATGACAAATCAAAAAACCATTGAGAAATTGCTCAATGCAATCAGTGTTTTGAAAAAAGAAAGAGTGAAAAGTGAAAACAAAAAGTCTAGAAGAAGGGACAATGAAAAAGAAGAAAGAATACTTTGTGAAGCCTATTCCAAAATTACTATTCCAAAATAGGATACTTTTCCAAAAGAGCTATTCCATAATATAGTTTATCGTATTATGGAATACCTATTATGGAGTAGGATTCAAGAATAAGATACTCTTCCAAATAACTATTTTGGAATATAGTTTTTCATATTCCAAAATAGGATAAGCACTTCAAAATCCTACTCCATAATAAATATTCTAAAATACGAAAAACTATATTCTGAAATAGCTATTTCAAAAAATTATCTTATTCTGGAATAGCCATTCCAGAATGGAGGTACCTGGTAAAGGGGTACTTTTGTCTGCTGGAGTTTTTTGGGGGTGCAGGATACGAAATGGGAGGTGCAAAATATAAATGCCCTTATCCATGCATCTTTCAACTTAAAACAAAAACCTCCATAAACCAACTAAAGTCCCCAGCCCAATCCAAGGCACTCACCATGCATTTTTCATCCAAAAACACAAACCTCCAAACATTAACTAAAGTCCCACGTGAAGGTTTATTTATATTTTATTTAGCATTAGCTACTTTGTCTCTATTAATATTTTATTTAACACGCACCCATAAGATAAAGGGCCTTGAATAACTGAATAAGTCTCCTTATGACTTAACCAGCCAGATAACAAAAGAGAAAGAAATAAAAACTTCGTTACCAACGACGACCCAATTTGAATGAAGCTGCAAACCCCCTTAATTAATAGCCTCCTAGGATATTTATTTTGGTGAACAATAGCCTTCTAGGAATTGGAGCAATCCATAATTTATTCCCTTATGTGGGATAGTGTTACCTAGTGTGAGCTTCTACCCTAAGGCACCTCTCTTTGTTAGGATACATTCTATCCAATCTTGACAAATTGCAAGTAGTGGCTTGATTAACCCCAAGCCCTCCCCTAGGAAAGTTTATGGGAATCATTTGCTCTCTTGTGGAGGAAGTTTCTATTCATTCACCCTATCAAGGAAGTCACTTATTCTCTTTGGAAGAAGATCAAAAGACGTGTGGTAAGAAGGGATAGCATAAGGGATAGAATTAATGAGGGTCATCCTTCCAACAGGGTGCACAAATATTCCCTCCATTCTCTGAGCCTCTAATTTGTCCACATTCCACAATACTTTCAAAATCCTTAAAGTATGTTTAGTCTTTGTATCACGCACCCCAATGCTTCCCCAATAATCTATCAATACCAAGAATCTGACTTTGTTATTCCTTAACTCATGAGGTCAAACATTTTTATACATTCTAGACTAATCAAAGTTCTCAAACCAGAAATATAAATAAAGTGGTCTAGGAGATCCATAATTCAATTGCAATTATAAACATTAGGCTTAGGACTTCGTCGTCAGCATGAAATATGTATGATAAGTGGACGCAATACATGTTTGCTATCTTGATCGTATCGCACTAATCAGTCATTGCAACAATCCCTAACAAAAGGGACAAATTCTTCAAGACAAAAGATGAAAATATAGAAGGGATTCCATTAAGACCACAAAAGATGGGATCAAGGCAAACACACCATTCATAATAATTTTAGTGGAGACACTAGTGATACAATTCATGACAAGTTGAAACTTGAAATCAGTAATCCAATTCAAGTGCTTAAGAGGACATGTTTAATGTTACTTGTATATAATTTTCTTCATCTTTACATAACTCACAATTTTCATAGCATTTACATTTTTATTTTTTGATTTTCTGTTTGTCTCTTTCTTAAAAATTCGCACTATTGATATATTTTACTTTTGTAAGTTATGCGACTTGCCGACATATTTATATTATTATATTGAAAAATGATATTTGGACATCCAAAAATGTTAATTAGCATACAGTGAAAGTGAAAAAAAATATAAATATAATAAATAATATAATATGATAAAAAAATAAATATTGATAGAATATTTAAAAAAATTGATTGTTCCCATATCATTTTCCTTTTATATTTAACGGGTAAAGTTAACTATGCAAAATCAATTTGAAAAGACATCAACCGTATTTTTGGGAACTATGTCATCATGTATGGCATCTTTTTGACAAAATCATGTCCGTTGATATATTCTCCTACGATTTTTTTTAGCCTATTTGTAAATTTTTGTGAGGAGCTATTTGTAGGAATTATACAAAAGGGCAGTACTTTTCTGTCCGATGAAAAACTTTGCCTCCATCTCTTTTGGGATTTCACTTGAAAAGAAAAATAAAACCAGTGTCTTAATTTTTAAATTTTAGTTTGGTCTTTTAGTTTTTTAGTTTTTTGGTTTAATTGGTTTTTTATTTTTTTAATTTCTTTTACCAACCATAGGTATCTCTACTTACTTGAGACTATCTAATTAAGTCAAACATATAATACCAGTAAAAACAATAAAACTATTCCATTTTATATTTGTTCTATTATCATGAAATATAATAATTTTTCTTCCTAATTTAATAATATCTTACCGAAAAGTATGATATTTCATGAGAAATTTAGTTACCCGCCCTCTATTCTCCTCTTCGGCTCTTCCTCCTCTCCTATTTTTTACCCCTTCATTAAAAACTTGTTGTTTTATCAAAGGAAAAAAAATTAAAGGTAATGCCTTTTTTTCCCTCTCTAATAACTATTAAAATTGATCGAAGGCTAGATGTTGGATTATGATTAGAATGAGAAATCCTAATAACATACTTTTTAGAAAAATTGTGTTAGAGAGTGTATTCTTAATTGTCAATTTAATAGTTATGTATTGATAGTATAAAATAATTTTAGAATATTATCTAATAATAAATTATTGCTGATATAAATTTTAAAATAATTATTGTAAAATTCAACAAATTTATTATAAATGATGATTTCTAATTGAATAATAGAGTAAAATTATTTTATAATGTTTGTGTGTAGTCTTTTTTCTCTTATAACTTTGTATTATTTTATTGATTAAAAATAAGGGTTCAAAATTTGAACATTAAAAAACCATTTTTTGTCAAACTCCAATCTCAAACGATTATTCTTTTCTCTTAAGAAAAATACTCTTTTCATTTTTTTCCAACAATAATTGAATTGATTAAGGATTACTCTAGACATTAGACTACGATCAACAAATCAAAATTTTATGCAATTTCATTGAATCAAATTGTTCTCTCTCTTCTTTTTTTTTTAATTTTTTTTTTTAAATTTTACAATGGTTGATCAATTTTTAAAGACTTCTTGCCATTGATGTATGACCTACACTAAAATTTTATTGTGTTTCGTTTTCAATTTAATTTCTGTTTCTAAATATTTGTATAGGAAACATGAAAATACAACATTTTTTTATTTTCTGTTTCTTGTACAAATCTTTAAAAAGAGAAAATAAATAAATAAATAAAAGTGACAATTTTATAATTAAATTGAAAGTAAAAACATAAAATAAAAAGAAAGTAAATAGACCCCGAATCTCTTTAAAAGGTCTGATTAATTTCTGTTATGACTATCGACCTTTTTTTATAGCGACCACCACATGCATCTTAAATTCTACTTAAATTAGATAAAATCATTATAAATCACAAATTTCATTCTGTGTAAAAACAAAAATTCTCCCTCAATAGTGGTTTAGCTACTGATAATATTATGTTGGATGTGATTTTTTTCATTTACAAAACTGGTGCGTTAATCCTTGGTACTATTTAAACTGCTGTTATGATGATTTTTTTTATAGGGGATTCTCACGGGCATCCAATGTAATATGGGTTTAGATTTTGATTGTGATGTGCATACGAATTTGAGTGTCGCCTCCACTTAATATATTTTTTTCATATTAAAAGATATTAAGGTTTTATATACCCATTAAATAAAAGCAAAATATCAATAACTATCAGTTATGCTAAAAGGCGCATCAAATGTTTTTACACTATATTTATAGACTGAGAGCCAATCTCCTATTAGTATTTGTGGACCTAAAACCCAATTAATACTCTAACGAAATAAGCAAATCTTAAACTATGATAAGATAATCCTTGCTCAAATATATAAAATAATATAAAATAAAATAAACAACATAAGATAATCTGCGTGCAAATAATCTTAAATTAAAAATTTATTTCACATGCAAAACAATTGAGATCCTAAACTAAATCATAGACAATCTACGTCAAAGAAGAGTTTTCTTTTGAAGGGCACTTACCTGCACTTTTTGCATGCATGTGTCCACTTCCATCATAAAGTAACATTATCTTGAACATTGGGCTACAGATCAGAAGATCCATTCCGCTTGGTCCCCCGACATCTACTTGTAAACACTAAACAAGAGGACGCTAAATTTCAAATAAAGGACCCAACACATTTTCAATTTAAAAGTTTCTTATACTGAAAATTCTCCTATTTTCATTTACATCTTTGTTTTTTTTTTTAGTTTTCAAAATGATATTTTAATTAACATTTGCAAAGTATTTTGATTACTTGATTAGCTGTTAGCATATGTTTGGATTTGCGGTCCTAGGATGACTCACATCCACGTTTAATTTGCAACAACAAATGGAGATTTAGGATATGTTTGTTACAAAAAAAATCTAAAAAGTATTTTAATTTTTTTTTCACACGTCTATTTCAAAATTTTAAAAATAACTAGAAACCGAAAAGAATATAACATTTGCTTAAAATCAGAAACTATTTTAAATAGCCTCTCTTAAAATTGGCAGTTTATTTTAAGTGATTTTTATGACCCCAAACAAACATAAAAGAGCCTTTATTTTTATTTTTAAATCTCTACAAAATAAGATTCAGAGTAATTAACAATATATCATTCTATTTTAATTAATTCTATGTTTACTTTTTATTAATCGAACCACCTTCTTTACAAAAAGATAAAATAAAACTCACTAAACTATTTACGTCAGAATTTTTTTTTTAATTTGTAACAAATTGACCCTTAATTATTTTCAACATGTTTGAATTTGCATTGAGTTGAAACAATTTATTGAGTAAACCTTTAAATTAGTCAATGAGATCATACATATATATATATATATATATATTTTTTTTATAAACTAAATGTATTTTTTTTATAAAAGACATTCTTACTCGGACCAAATATGATTATTATGTGTGACAAAATGAGTATTTAACATAATTTATACTCATAACTCAAATTCATTATTATTGTTTAATTAACACAGGTATCCTCTATCTGTTCTTTCTCTTCATTTGTTTGGAAACAATGCTACAAATGGGCGGGTTTAAGTTTTGATGCCAAAAGACCTTAGGAATTAATCGCCTTTAAAACATTAATTGTTATGGTCTCATAGGAAAACAACAAAAGAGAGCTCGATGGGATGTGTGATTTGCTTCTATATGGTCTTTATAGTTGCATAGAAATAATATTATTTAAAATAATGACGGTGCTAATGTTGATTATGTAATAGATTTGATTTAGTTTAGATCCGGACCTTGGCTAAGTGCTAAGGTGAAGTTATCTTCTTTCTCTTATTTTGATTGGTCTAAAGAGCTTTTGTTGTGTATGAAAGTTTGTAACAAACCTATCACTTGTAGCGGGTTGGAGTACTCCTTGCGCCATTTATCTATCTAATATAATACTATGTCATTGCATATACATATATATATATATATATATATATATATATATATATATACACACACAAAGAATTCAATATTACTGATTAAGTTAAAATAATGCCATCCATCCACTTGATCTATGTGTTGAGTGGTTCGCTTAATTATATGAGTTGTACGTTTTAGTTTTTAAAATTTTTAAAATTATCATTTCCTTATTGTCCTAGCGATCAACTTTCTAAGCCAATTTTAATTTATTCCTCATATTTTGTATTTTAGGTTTTGACTAGGTGTCTCCATGTTGACTACTTTTTGAAGAATCTGATGTTGCTCTCCTTATGGCCTCCATTTTCCATACTAGGCTAACAAAATCCCATCCCTTAAAATTTCCTTTCAAGCAATAGCCTTTTTCCACTTTCCCAGTAGAGCTATATTGAAAAGCCCCAAGTCTTCGATTCTTAGATATCATCAATTTTTTACTTAAATACCCTTTCCCAATTTTACCCAACCCAATTTACCCCTTCCATCACCAAATTGCCTCAAGAATTATTTTGGTATCGTTTTAAGAAAATGAATTACCATCCTTGGAGCTTTGTAGAGAAACAGAAAGTGCATCAGAAGACGAAATGACAAAATTGAGGATAGTAATACAATCTCTGAAAAAAATGTGCTTGTTGTCAAGAAAATAATTTGTTCTCTCCTTATTTAAGAAAGGTTTACAAGTGCTTACTCTTCTAGGATTAACTCCCACTGAAATACCGAGATATATTTGGTAGATCACCAATGTTGCATTTAAAAAAAAGGTCTTTTCTGCCTCCTCTTCTGAGTTTATATTACTAACACCAAACAATTTAACTATTCTCGTAGAAGATTATCTTTTGCCCCGAGACAAGCTCAAAAATATGAAGCACACGTTTCATTTTTCCAAATATATAAGAAATTTCAATATGCTCGTATCCCCTAAAGAAGTTTTTCCTGCTGCGGATCTCATGATTCCTCTAAGACTTTCTATTATAATCAAAAAAGAGAAGAGGAGAAAAAAGATTTCCTTGTCTACCACTCATGACATATATTTCAAACAAACAACTAAATTTTCAGAAAAGAAAGTTGTCTACCGATTGATATCACTTATTTTCATTATCTTTGATTTAAAAAAAAACACATATGAAGAAAATAACGAATTAGACTAAAGTAAAAAAAGAATATAAGAATAAAACATCTTATATATTGTTTGAGTAAAAGAGATTCAATCTCTGACAATCCATTTGGCGATAAAATCTCTAATCGAAGGATGCATGCTTAATGCGTATCCAGAATCAAAGCCTTCAGCAATTTGTTCTCATCAACACCTACAAAATTTATTAATTCATAGCAATTGATTTTTGCATATTGTATTCTACAAATTAATAGAAGAAAGCTAGAGTAAACTAAACTAAACTTTACCAATTTGTAACACTTGTACATTTTAATACCAAATGCATGCATGCTACCGCTATAGTAAATTTCAATTGTTATATACATCCAATGTGAAGATTTGGATGATACCTTAACGGAGAGAATGATTGAGATTACTAGTAATATATATATATATATATATATATATATATATATATATATATATATAAAACCTCTTTTAGAAACAATCATATTTGAGT
The DNA here is from genome assembly GCA_007407185.1 of Glycine tomentella. Classification (NCBI taxonomy): domain Eukaryota; kingdom Viridiplantae; phylum Streptophyta; class Magnoliopsida; order Fabales; family Fabaceae; genus Glycine; species Glycine tomentella. The sequence goes on along the minus strand of PYAF01004402.1, from coordinate 1,567,111 downwards.
TGACACTAATCATGAACATATCTTCCAACATAGACACGGCTTATAATGAATAATATTACAAACATACATCTATTTAAATAGGCTAATGAACTACTTATATGTGAGCTAATGATATATAATATCAAAATATTGTAAAATAATAATAATAACAATAATAATAATAAGTTCTTCTTATTATTATTAATTTAAATAAGCTGATTTGCTAAGTCTAATTTTTTTAATGATGTGGAGTTTGACTTTTTAATTTAATATGCCTTTTTTATTAATCAGAAACATAATAATAAAAAAAAAACAGAAGGAGCAAACTACAAGCGCCTAGTATGAATTCAATATGCTTTTAAAATGTCTTAACCTAACTTAATTATTTAATTAATATGTTTGACTTCGCTTAGGTTTGATGTGAGTTAGGCGGTAGGCCTAGGGTCTTAGCAAGTAGTAGTATTATTAATCGATTGCAAATACTTTTCAAGGTATATTGAAAGAGAAAGGCAATTGTTAATAAGGAATAAGTGAACTAGGGAAAGGATAAATAATAATTTCTGATAATAAGTTGAATTTAATTATAATTACCAATTTTGAATATTTTTTTAATACTGCTATTGATAATAAGATATATATTAGAGTATAAGAATAAGGTGAAGTTTTACATCATATAAAAATGAAAAAGTTAAATATCATATAAATGAAAATCAAATTCATAAATCTAACCTTTAACATTTTATGTTAAAATATGATGTCAAAATTCACTTCATTGATGATGAAGATTTATTCAGTGTTTAAGTTCCATGATTGGTTAATTACACACAACTATAAAGTCTTTTTCCCCTAAAAATTGTCATATGAACGAAATATTCAAAATTAATAATTATAATCAAATTCATCATATTACAACAAACACCACCAATAATGCCCTAATTTTCTAAACATGTGAGTAAATACAAGGAAGAACATAAAAGTTTGATGTGTTGTTAACTACACACAACTATGAAGTTCTTTTTCCTAAGCACTGACTGATCTCTACTGCAAACCACTTGTGTGCCTTAAATTAGCTAAATACTCGTTCTGCTTCTGGTTCTCATCTACTTCTGCTAGACTAGTTCCCTAAGAATTCACACTTCCAATTAATACAAATAAGCCCTTGTTGTATATATCGTCATTGAATAATAAAGTTTTTTATGTTATAATTTTATACCTGCCTTAAAATAGCAAGTTTAATTATCGTAAAATTAAACTTTTATTGATGTATGTAGTAAGCATATATTTCTCTCTTTTTATTGCCAATGGATGTTTAAAATGATGATGTCCGAAAGAATGGAACTGTATAAACATGACCTGACCAACATGTTGATGGAAATGCAGTGTACGTACACAGGGCAAGGCACATTTCAAGCTTTAGTTTCATCAAGTGATAGCTTCTTTCTTAATCCTTTTTTTTTTGTTAAATTTAATAGCTGTTTATATATATTGAAAAAACCGATCCATATACCTTATTTGTGTCTAAGGCAAAGTGGACTAAATGTACAAGTTCTTGTGGAAAAATAAAATCAACACAAGTGAAAATTAATAGCATAAACGGTCGATATAATAAGCACGTGCTATTCTTGGATTTACTAGTCCCTTTTGTTTCAAAATGTTTATCCAGTGGTTAGAGCCGTGCAAAAATTATATTTTGCTAAAATATGAATAGACTTATTTTCAAATTGCTTTTATAAAGTAAATTGGTTTGGATTTTTCAAAATAGTTCAATTTTTTAGATTTGGTTGGATTCAGTTCAGTTATTCATTTTATACTCATATACATAGATCAATACTAAACCAAATCAAATTGAATCTCTTTTGAAAAATGATTTGATTAACTTTTTCTTCAAAATGATTTGATTTTTTCCAAGCGATTCAGTTTAGTTTTCAATGGTTTTAATTATTTTGGATATCCGTTTATTGAATGAAAGAAGACCAATTAATAATAATAATAAAAAAAGACCGAGAACGACTAAGTAATGATAAATGAAAATCCCACGTGTAAGACGTTCAAGGAAAATACATGAACATGTACAGTAAAATGTCTACTCACTTTCTGATGAAATAAAAAAAGGATGACTATTCACTTTGCAAATAGTACACCGCATTAGATAACCCGAGGCAGAAAAATGGACAAAAGCCAATTTACAATCCATGCTATTTCCATAGTCCTTCGACGTCATTAATGTTACAAACCCTTACAACACCTTTATGTTGACTTACTGTGTAATTAACAAACATTTAAGAATAATTTGATTTAGACATCTGGTTGATTTAGAAGATTTTCTCATTTCATGAACTTGAACCCCTTGAGGGTCAGAAATCAGAATAGACTTGAAAAAGGTGTTAGTTAAAATATTTGTTTGAAAAGAAGAAGAAAAAAGTGGTAATAAAAACTAGTGAAACATTTGTCAGCCTGTCTATCTATCTTATCTATCTATCTTTCACAATTCACATGCATACATTGAGTAATAAGGGCACACACATTCACACACTATAGTATTTCTTTCTATTTTTCTCTATCTATGTTAAACATTCCTAGCATTAATATCTCGCCCCCCTCGTCCGCTACAGAAAGCCAGTGAGAATGGGTCACTCCCACCCACTCATTTTCTCAATCATAACACATCCACCCCCACTCTCTGCTTCTCTGTCTTTCACAACAAAAATTTTTGGTAGACATATAATGTTATTTAACACGAAAGAGTAGAAAATAAATAACAATAAAAATATAATAAAATTTATGATAGGATAAAAATAAATATAAAAAAAATAATACATGTTGATGAAATATTTAAAATAAAAAATAATTTGTATATCATTACTCCTTTCACAAACACACGTACAAACACAAATATTTCCACACCTCCTATAATCCATCTTTTCCAATTCATAATTCAAAAGTGTCACTAATCCCACTCCACTTCACTGGTTTCCCCGACCAGACTAGTCCCATCCTAACCATTCAGATTTTAATTTGTACACGTCCTCTCTCTCTCTCACACACACACACACTTTCTTACCCCATTTAAGAAAAATAATAATAACAAAGTTTCTTTTCTTTATTTAACCTTTATGATTCTCTGTCTTATATTCTTCTGGGTCTTCTGTAAATCCTTGATCTAGCTTGTTTCACTTTGTTTCAGTCAAGAAACTCTCCTCTCTGATCTGCCCTATAAATCTACTAAGCAAACACAAAGGACGGTAACAATTTATTTTTTTTATAAAAAAATGTCAATGGACATGATGGCAACCGAACGTGTTTGTTATGTTCACTGCAACTTCTGCAACACCACTCTAGCGGTACAGTTCTGAATTCTCTCTTTCTATCTTTCAATCTCTCTCTCCCTCTCTCCCTCTCTTTTCCCTGAATTCTTCCAAGTTTGTTGTTATTATACCATGTGTTTCACCAGCTAACAATTTGTCAATAGGGTTTTTCTATATTTTTCTTGAATCGAGATCATGAAAGCAAGGAATTAAAGAAGGGTCACTTCCCCCAAGGAATTGGAATCCATCATTGAAGTGAATTTCTTGAGTGGAATGTACTTAAGATCATGAATTAATCGACTCCTAAGTCCTATCTTATATTTTATGGGAAAGTGTAACTGGGTTTTCTAAAATAGCCTCTATTTGTGCCAACAAGTTCAGCTATGGTGTTAATTTGGTTAGAGGCAAGGTAAGTGATACACATATTCAACACTCTCATGAGTAATAGCAGAAGACAAATATTAAACTCGAAATCCAGAAACTTTCAACAATTGTAAGGCATATACTAATTTTAAAGGGTAACAAAGCAATTTTGTGAGCCT
>PYAF01004402.1:1534260-1563185 GCA_007407185.1 Glycine tomentella | reverse complement strand
TATGGTGTTAATTTGGTTAGAGGCAAGGTAAGTGATACACATATTCAACACTCTCATGAGTAATAGCAGAAGACAAATATTAAACTCGAAATCCAGAAACTTTCAACAATTGTAAGGCATATACTAATTTTAAAGGGTAACAAAGCAATTTTGTGAGCCTGAATATAAGAAATTTGAGGGTTGTGAAAAGGTAGGGCTACTCCCAGGTATTAGGGTTCTTGTAATATATGGAGCCCTTTCCCCTCTTAGTTTTTTTTTTTTTTCTGTTTAAATTTTCATAAGAGTATATAGCATCGTATGATCTCACATGCTATATATGTTATGCTGTATAAAAAGTCAACCGCTAGCTGTTTTTGATATATCAGTAGTTTATTTCTTGTTTTCTTTCTGAAACATTCAAACACAGCTCATAAAATTATATCTATGTGGTGGGTTTTTTTTCTTCTCTTTCCTCAGTCTATTTCGCTTGATTCCCTTTCACTGATGAGTGATGAGGTTGAAGGTGGTGTATTCTGTTCATCATGATTTGCCAGTGAAGCGTCATTTTTTTTTTTTTGATGATCAAGATTTTATCACAATTTCAGACTTGTTGATACCTTTTAAGTACTGAGACAGTGTCCTCACTTTTTTTTCTACAAGAACTTGTAGCGATTATGACGTCCAGACACATCCATTTACGCACCAGGCCAGAAAAATGCCATGCCCTCTCTCTCTTTTTTATTTTCCTTTACCTTTCTCTCCTTTCATCATAATATCTCTGTTGAAATTACTCCTTTTGAGAAAGCATTGTCTTTCTTTCTTTCTCTCCTCCGATCTTGACACTGCACAAGGAGCAGTAAATTTAATCTGCTTCATGATGGTGGTCATCACTTTTCTTTAATCATACCTGTTTGGTAGCAGTAGTGGTTAACGGTGTATTGTGTTTCAATTTTATTTTCATGGTTTCCGTTCCAGTCATGTCATTTTCATCTTTCTCTTTCCTCCTCGATCGCTATGAGCTACAATGTCTATCTTTTTTTCATCTTTGCCTTGCAGTGTCAGCCAAAAAGTGAATGGAGACATTGTGAGAGTGCTAACTTTTAAATTTTGCCATGTCAGTTCCTCAGCTTCCTGCTATGCGCTATTGCTAACTTAACATGTTCTAGTATTCAATATAGCTTGCACTCACTTGCTCTCTCTCATAATGAAACAAAATATTACTACTTCCCTTGCCTTTCTCTCTCTCTCTCAAAACCTCATTTGTCGTCCTCTTCATCAACCTCTTTCTTCTGCCTCACCAACCAATTTGTTTTCTTATTGCAATGCTGGTGCTTGGAAGCATCTGTCCATTGAATGTGATAGCTTCAATTCTCCAACATTTGTATAAATACTTTAACATCGACAAGTGTGAAGCTCTGATATTAATTTGGTTATGGCGATGGTCCAAACAGTTATGGACGAAATCATTTAATAAAACATTGAGAATCCCAACTTAGATGATGTATGTACATCAAAGTTTGATTTGATCAGTGTTTGACATACACACTACTTTTCTTCAATTCCCTTGTGTGTGAAGGAGAGACAAATTAAGATTATATATTTAGCTTACTTAGTTTCTAGCTAGTGGCTACTGAAATTGAAATTGAAATTGATAACATGTGTTTGTTTTTGTATTCCAAAACGGGTTTTTGCAGGTTAGTGTTCCATGCAGCAGTTTGCTCACCATAGTTACGGTTAGATGTGGACATTGTGCCAATTTGCTGACAGTTAACATGGGAGCATCACTTCAAACTTTTCCTTCTCAAGACCCTACTCAGGTATATATACTTACTTCATACTTACTTCATTCCAGATTATATGACTGTTTTAGAAAAAATATTTATTTCAAAATAGATGTCATTTTATAAAATCAATGTGACATTAAAAAACATTAATCAATACTTAATGAAAGTAAAGAATAAATGAATAATTAATTAGAAGGATAAAAAATATATTAGAAAGTTATTTAATATTTTTTTATAAAATTCAATAAATTAATTATATTTCTTAATATCTGTGTTTGCACTCCTTTTGTTGGGCTTTATACTACATTTATGGTTGTGTTTGTCTTAGCGATTTTCTACCATTGGTAAGTTACAGAGACAGCATCTAAGTCTTCAAGAAGCATGCAGCAAGGAACTAGGATCATCATCAAAATGTAAATCATTTGAGACAGTAGACCATGAGCAGCAACCTAGGATTCCTCCCATTCGTCGTGAGCTACACACACTCTATTTAATTTATCTCATTAATTCTTATTTAGCTTTTTGGCACACTAAATAATATCTGAGTTAGTAATTTGAATGAAGAAGCCGGGTCCTATAGCTAGCTAGGCCAGCCTGAACTTTTTCCGTTAAACTCTGAGAAGGTTTAAGGACAAAATGATACAGGCTACGTTATGCCAATTAATGTAAGCAAGCAGAACAATGTCATCATTGAGGCCACTTGTCCTTAAACTCAGTTTTTCATGAGTGGGCGTCCATCTCTTGAGTATAATTTTTTTGGGGACAAAGGTACCCAATTTGGTCTATATTTTCTTCATCTATTTAAGTGTCCCCAACCAGATGGGGACCTTTCGCAACAAATTGACCCATCCTTAATTGATTGCAATCATGTTGTGCCCTAGCTACATATACATCTCATAACACTATTTTACATTTACAGTTGCAAGCTAGTTACAACTCGCAGTTAAATGATCCTTTTTACTAATGTTTATTATATTCACATTAATCAATCAGTCGAGATATGTGCAAAAGGATATTTTAATTAAAGAGAAAAAAGCTTTTTCTAACATGATTTGAGAAAAATATTTTTGTACATTAAAAGTGACAACTCTTGCTGTCTCCATTAATTTTAGAGAATATTTTTAACTGCGTGTGTACGAAATAAAAGGTGAATGAAAGATATAGAAATAATTATATATAGTGTCTAATATCGTATTAATTATTTGTTTTTCAAATGATGGTACAATATGACTTATATACACTTTTTCATGTCAGATATTGATTTGATTGTTTATAATAAACATAAGAAGTTTCATCCCTCTCTTCGTACTCGTAGCAGCTAATGATAATTGAATTGATATTGGTAGTGATACTTCAGTAACTTTTTAGTGGATTGAATTTGCCCCTGCGCCAGTTCGTCCAACTATATATGGGGCTGGCTCTTGTTAAATGTTCTAGCTCAACCTGATTTAATTTGGTTGTTAGAAAGTCATATTTAGTGTTAATATGTGTTAATTAATTTAAATTTATTGATTTATGGGGTTTAGATTTATATTCTATGCAATCTGTTCAATATTTTAACCAAATCACTCTTTTTTAACATAGCTCCTGAGAAGAGACAACGTGTTCCTTCTGCTTACAACCGGTTCATTAAGTAAGTGATCTTTCCAAATTTACATTTTTAAATAAACTTCCTGCCATTTTCCCAGCTACTCTTGTATATAATGTATATCCACGTATTCTAATTAGTATATATGGTTGAATAGAGGAGTTTGGATTCCATGATTAATATGTTCCAATTTAAAAAATTAAAATTAGTTAAATCAAAGGATTAATGAGAATGACTATTCATGATTCAAATAATATAATTAGTTGAGTGATGGACAAGCATGAGATCATAAATACATACATTTGAAACAAATCATATTAATATAAACAATTATATAAAAATGAAAATTCTTATGTATATAAAATTATTAACAACAAATTTTAATATGACAGTAGCAAAGAAAATGACTACACATTAAAACTTTAGAGAATGTTCTTCTCAAAAAAGAAAAAAAAACTTTAGAGAATGTTTTTAAATAAAAATATAAAAAATTTCAGATAAATTTGGACACTAACATAACCTGAAGCAACATGAAGATATGTCATTGGGAAAAGATAACCGGTTTTAAAACACTGCTATTATGCAATATAACATATATTTGCATCAGTTCCTTTTATTTATCTTTTTTTATAATTAAAGATAGCTTACAAATTAAAAATATAATATTTTAATTTCATTTATATTAAAATTATTTCTTAACTTCTTAATACTCAGTATTTTCTTTTTCATTTATGATAAACATGTAAAATATTAGGAATTAGGTAAATTAAGAATATATTTAAAAAATAATGATTAATATTATTTTGAACTTTTTAAAAGATAAATAAAATTATCAAGAAGATCTAACTCATTTGGTTGAACAAGCTACACAAGTTGTTACAAATCTCTTACCATTGTCTTCAATTCCTACCAATAGAAAAATATAGATAAATAAAAACTTCAAAAGATGGACAAATAAAGAAAATTAAGGGAGTAACTTCATTTAAGAAAACGTGTTATGTGGTTAAAAATCAATGCATTTATTGTTTTTATAACTCATAATCATTGAATAATCATAACTGATAGGCATCACAGAGATAAAGAAATGTAACAAGTTAGTATAATTTTAGATTTGTTAAAAATATTTAAAATTGCAACTTATTAAAATATTTTTTTCTTAAAAGAAAGTTGAAAGCATATTAACACTAGGTGTTACCAAAAAATATATATTAATACAAGAGGTATTAATATACTCTTTTTATTTTTTAAAAAGAATATTTTAATTAGTAAATTATGACTTGAATTTTTTAAATTACTTAAACATATAATTTGTTAACATATTTTTCTAAAAGAAAAAATAAGTCAACAAAGTCATTATGTGCGTTTCATGACATTGTAATTTTTTCTCTGAATATATCTGTTATTCCATTTGGATATATACATCATTCTGGTTACAGGGAAGAAATACAAAGAATTAAGGCTAGTAATCCAGATATCAGCCACAGGGAAGCATTTAGCACAGCAGCCAAAAACGTGAGTTTAAGCTTTATTACTTTTTTTTTTCTTTCCATTTTTGCATATGTATACCGGTATATATATGAACGCATGCAAGTTCTATCTCTATTTTTTCCACTCACATGCATGTGGTGACTACACAATAAAAAATAACTTTTTCGTTTATATGAACTCGGTGAAGGCCGGTTGAAATCCAATATCCCCAAAATTATTGTAGAAACTTTACCAATAAAGCCAATGTCTCCTTCCAGTTAGATGCTGCAGGTTTTGTATCAAACTTGGGTGTAGTAATGGCAACTGATCATGTCCTTCTACTACTATCTATAATGAGGGTTGCTCTTATTTAAGCAAATAATACAGTGATAATTACAAACATGCATGTAGAGCTGAGAAAATGGTTTGCAGGGTAAAAGACGGAACTACAAAAAAAAAAAAAAAAAGTGTTAAATAAATTAACTTAAATTTAAGAAGTGCTGCTATACATTGCTATTAGAATAAATTAAGATGATATGTGCAGTAAAAAAATGATGATATGTAAAGTTCTATATATGTCTAGAATTTGATGCAAAACCGTATACAACATTTAAAAACCATTGTATGTTATTATCAATATTGTATAAACATATCTTGTTAATTTAACCGAGAGTACTCCTGATATACCTAACTTATACTAAGAAGTCGATCTAAATATGTAACACTTGGCCTTATTAATAATGGGAAACAATTGAGATATCTATAAGATTCAATATCTGATAAATACATGCATATATTACATAAATTATATACATTGGATGGTGGTATTTACACATACATCACATTTTTTACATTAATAAGATATAAATTTCAGTGTACGTACACATTATTGGTCATATACAATGAAGTGAGTTCTATATATAGGACAATGAATTGCATTAACTCAATATGATTTCAAGACTTGACTTTTTAGTTGAAGTAAATAAGTTTAAGTTAAAATTAAATTAAATTTGTTAACCAATTAAGCTGAACTTGAATTAAGTATTGTTTGATTTATTTGGTTCATGAATTAAGGAAGAGTTATGTGAATTATTTGAATAAAGTCCCATTTTAGTCTTTAAGATTATAAATGTTAGTTATTTTAGTCTATTACTATATATATGGAATATTTATTTTGCTACTTGACTTTACAAAAAATAATATTTATTTAGTTTTTTTTTTCATTTCATTTCTTACTATCATTCTGTTAAAAAAAAAGAAAAAAGAAGAAGTATATGACGTTTTGTTAAGTTAATGACTTGAACTCAAGTCAATCAAATTAATAGTTCGTAAACTTAAATTAAACTGAACTTGAACTAAAATAATTAGTTCTAGTAAGCTAAGTTTGACTCACATTGACTAATCTCTAACCTTATCTACATAGATAAGTTGGTCATGCGTAACAATGGTGATTTACAATTATTATTTTTAACATCATTTTACGTTTTTTATAAGTGAAATAACATTTAGCATGAGAACCAATTCTCAGAGTTGTGATTTTTCATTCCTTTTTTATGACTTAATTTCAATTGTTCACACCTCTCTCTTCTCGATCTTCCTTTCGTTTCAATGACATGCATGTGTACTGGACTTCCTAATAAAATTCTGTATTTGGTAAATATATATTATGTAATGTAAAAAGATTGTCAAAAACTTATCCTCCTTCATAGAAAACCAGTTAATGTTCTATGCATAAATTTATACATCTCTTTTTAACCCTAGTCACTTTTGAAAACATGAAAAATAGAATGGGGAAAGTGATCTGATGTGGTTTTGATATGTGTAAGAAGTAGGCAATAACCATTTAGATTTTGGGATAATATTGTTGTAGAAAATATGGTGTAAAAAGTAACATATATATATATATATAGGTTAAATTAATACAAGATCTATGCATTGATTTTTTTTTTATCCATTGAAATCAAAGATGTTGTCAGATGTTTACAATAATTCACACAGTTTCTTCAATCAATTAAATTAAATCCCTTTAACATCTATCCATTGGTTATGACAAAATAATTTTCCCCCAAAAAAATATAAATGAAATGGCTTGATCAAGTCTGTAAGAAGAAGGATATGATGATATTCTTTTATGGCGGTTTCTTTTACCTGAATTTGTTGAAAATTTGATTTTCAATTATGTAAAATAAGTTAAACATTGAAAAGGAATGTACAAAGTACAGATTTTAGAAGTATAAGAATTATGAATCTAATACTCTGTGAATCTCCGTGGTTTTCTTTCTTTTCTTTTTTTTTTTTTGCTCCTTGGTTTTCAAACTCTCTTAACTGGTAATATTTTATGTCTATAGCTCAGTTCAAAGTCAAACTTTTAACTTTATAAAGGTTTAAGCTAAGATGAGAAGTATACAATGGTCTTTTTCTGATTGATGTATACTGATTCTGCATCTTATTTCTTTTTATGCTTTTGATTTGGTCTTATAAGACTTTTATATATGGGTTAGAATATCTTTTACTCTTCATTTCTTAATAAAATTTTGCTTATAAAAAAATAATTCAGTTCAAAAACTCAACATCGCAGTTTTTTTTTTCCTTATCACATAACCTATTGCATTTTTTACTTTCTTTTTCTTGTCTTTCTATTAATTTCTCTCTTCTTCACACTCATTTCACATTCCAAGATAAGGTGTAAAAATATCATTTTTTAAAAAATTTAATTAAAACACATTGATAATATAAATTCTTTTATAATATCATCCAATTATGAATTTCTATTCACAATAAGATTGTTGACTTTTGTTATTAATTGTTTTAAAGTCACATCTAGAATGTTTTTTAATTAATAGATAATGTAAAAATCTTTACACTCACAATGTGTATCAAAGCTAAACTCTTATTTTTATTCTTAGTTTCTCTTTTGATGTTGTAAGAGAATTACCTCTTTTTTAGGTCTTGTGTATATATACACACGTTATTTAAAATTCAAGTCTAAGTGGATAAGTGCATAAAAAATCCCAAATTAGGATATTATAAACAAAGTGAAGAGGTGGAAGGACCAAAGACATAAGATTTTTTAATTTAACTGAAACAATATTTCTATTTAAACATATTATGAGTGTCTGATCCTGATCTTCTGGATAAATCATCATTTTGCAGGGTTTTTGTAGGGCAAACACACACATGATTGGCGTGTCTATATATATAGAAAAACATCTAATTTCTCTTTTGCAACCATTAGGTACTGTATTAGATCAAGTTTGATACCTAGCAGAATTTATGGAATCACTTTCTTAAACCAAAAACATTTAAAAACAGCCCCATATATATAGCTTACGATTCTATATTTTGTTTTTGTACGCATGTATACTTCCCTTGTTCATGATGGTATTAGTCCAAAATTTCCAATCTTATATGCATTTAAGTTAGAGGCCGGAGTCTGCAACATGCGATTCCATTTTATGCTTTCCTCCAAATTTATAACTCCCATGTACTGTAACATGCTCTGCACGATATTAATTTGTAGGCCAATATATATAATTAAAGCCACATATATACAGGTAGGAAATTGAAACATGAGACCTGAATTTATTACTGAAATTGTTGACAGGTTAAGTCAGAGTTATTCTAATTCCTACGTTTTAGGTTGTACAAGAATTATCTATCACAACTTCTGTGAGCCAATTTGGTGTTTTTATATCCTATGTATACCCTTTCTAGAGTCTTACATTGCATACTATATATATGATTTAAACTGGTATATTGATATTGTAATAGTATATATCCAATTTGGAACCTTTAATTTTCCTTTCTGATTTGTCTCTTCTTATATGAATTTATATGCAGTGGGCACATTTCCCTCACATTCACTTTGGGTTAAAGCTAGACGGCAATAAGCAAGCAAAGTTGGACCAGGGTGATGGTACTCAAAAGTCTAACGGATTTTACTGATTACATATATATAAACGGAAGTTTATCATTATCAGATGGTTTTCTGTGCTTGACCTAAATCAGTGAAAAATGAGGTTGATCAAATTTCCTAATCATACCAACTGGATGGGAAGACTCTCCTGAAAATTGACCTCAGCATCTCACCCATCTTTAATATATATTATTATTATAATACGTATGCATGTGTTGCCCTTTTCTAGTTGTTATGAAATGATTGCTATTCTTGTGATTGCATTAAATTACTATGTTGAACTTAGTCACTTACGTAATTAAACATTATTGTAAGTTTCCTTCTCTTTATAATAATGTGTCTTTCTATTTAGTAATAATCTATATCTGCTTCCTCTTTTGGATGATTGCGTCTCAACATTTCAAAGGACGATTTCATCATTTTATTCTTTTGATGATAAGCAATGAAGCTAGCATACCATGTGTCACTCTCTCATCCTCGAAGAGGACCACTTGAACACTTCTTTTCATCTTTGAGATGGTTACCATTTGACCCTTCTTTGGGTACATGGTGCTTCATCCAGAGGGACAATCTTTTATCCACCATGTTTCATGAGGGTATTTTTATTTTCTCTTTTTTTTTAGGGTGGTGTTCTTAATATCTTGGAGTTTTGTGCTGTGGGGCTATCTGAACCAATTCGATTCCACAACCACCCTTCTGAAATAAATAAAAACCAAATAGTTGGAATTGTTAATTTTCTCTTCCTCGATCTGTTTGGTTGATTCTTTTGTTTTCTTCAATTCTTGGACCGTCTTGTTCAGTTAATGCAGTGCAGCCTTCTGAAAGGAACACCATACAGTGCAGGTGTTGCATGCATGTCTTCCTCTGTCACGTTCGCAAAAGTCAAGTTTTTATTTTTTATTTTTAATCTTTTAAGAAAAGGAACTGTACAGAAGGAAGTGATAAAAGAAAAACTACAATTTCCTTTAATTAAAACCTAATTCATAGCATCTCCCAAGTTTCATAAAAAGCAATATAAACTTCATCGCAACAAATATATTGACTGAATCGATCGAATTCATATGAGACTATGATTTGATCCCGGAATAAAATCTTATCGAAACTACTCGTAAGTCTATTAGTCCTTTTTATTTTTCAACCACTGTAATGCCCCTTTATTTTCCGGTGACACACATCAAGGTATTTTCACATACAAGTTTCAGTTATTTGAATTACACTCATTGAATAAATCATATTTTGTGATAATCGAATTTAAGTTCTCTCCAAATTCATTGTGTATTGCACCTACAACTATTGAATAGTCTGTCAGTCTAGTTAGTGATAGCCATGTTAGTTTATAGATCTAGCTAATACTCGGTGAAAGGCTTATTATCTCTTCAAAAAAAATTAAAGGCTTATTATCTTGAAAATCTATTGGTCTGATTAAGAACAAGACCATTCGTCTATATATTAAAGGATTAATGTAAAATACTACAACAACAAAGTTTTATTCTATATATTTATAAAGATCAAGTTAAAAACCTAAAATAAAATGCTTGTGATGATAGAATAACATGTGACTCTTAAATGGTAAGAATAAAGCAAGTCACGTGCTTAGGAAAATTTGACTTAGTCTAACTTACTACCAGAAAATAAATTATGCATGTATAAATACATATATTTGCATGTAATCCAAGAAAGGGTTAAAAAAAAAAAAAGAAAGAAAAAAAATTCTTTTGACCGCTTTTGGGTCTTTTTTTTCCTTTCTATATCCTTCTCCTTTATTTCCTTCAAACTCTCTCCTTAATCTATATGATAATAATATAGGCTCAATCAGCAAAAGATAAATAATAAAATAATAATAATAATAATAATAATAATAATAATAATAACAATAATAACAAAATTTGTGTGCATTTACGCATAACTTTGATAATTTAAGTTATATATCCTTTTTTGAAGAGGAGATTTTTCTCATAACCCGTGGCAAATTCTTTAATTAAAAATCACTGTTAGTTTAATTTTTAATTCAATAATTATTATAAAAACAAAAAAATATGCTATATATAAGAATTTATGAAGAAGATACATATTTCTTAATTTGTTCAAAACACTTAAATTAATTGTTCTTTGACATCTCTCGTAGTCCACCCAGTTCCAATTAGATCTTTCACTGATGAAAACCGATCAATGATTTGGATTTTTAGTACAGATCACAAGTATTATCTATGAAAGATAGTTATGCTTCTTCTTTTTTTTGCAAAGATAGTTATACTTGAACCAAGTTATATGAAGTGTTTAAGTTAAATTTTGAAAAGGTGAAAAACAATGCGCGAATAATTAGATGGTCTTACTGATTTATTAATTCGTCCCAACTCCCAATTGTGTTAGGATTATTAGAAAGTGAAGGCCACAAAATTCTTACATATGCAGTTTTCTGAAAGTTAGAGCAATGTAATACTATAGTAATTTTAATTTTTATTTTAAGTGTGAGAAGTATAGAAATTCACCGATTCATTAAAGCCCTTTCCGTGGTAGCTAGAGGTTATTATCAGATGATTTTAAAATACAAATTGTAATAACAAACTTAAATAAATAAATTAAAATTGAAAAGTTGATTTTTTTATTGAATTATGTTAGATTTTAGAGTTTGTATTGATAACTGATCAAATCCAAATTAAATCAATTTTTTATATAAAAAAGTTTAGATAAGTTAAATTATGGAAACTCATAAAGTTAAGATTTGTCTCAAAGTTAGATTCACATAGTCTTGAGGTATTTACAAATCATCAACCAACAAGATCTACACGTCAACAAGATTTGAATCCATGTCTTTATGAAATTATAAATTTGATCCTTAATTACCGACCGGCACAAGTTGTTCAAATCAACTTTTTTATGTACTCAAATTATTCAATAATTAATTACATAATCATGTACTTAAAAACTTCTATAAAATAGAAATGTGTTGTCTATTATATATTTGTTTTTTATAAATTATAAAATTATACTAAACATACAATTTTAATTTATAATTTGAATTGTGAGATGTGATGTTTGATGTTGAATTAATTTGCATGCTTTATTATTTATTTAATATTTGTCTACTTTTTTTAATTGTACCAGATTGAATTTGCTTTTAAAATTAAACTGATTGAATGATAAAAAAAAAATATTGGATCAAATAATTTTCTTCCTCTGATCTAATTCAATATGTGAATACTTCAATAAGATATTTACAACACTTCTCAAATAAACTACAAATGTTAATGTTTTATTAAAAAAGTCATGTGATTTTTCTTTGATCGAACTTTTTAATAAAGCTTAAACCTTCAAATTTTACTTGCAAACTGAATTTTAAAATTTTCAAAAAAGATAATTATTTAGGATTACTGTTATAAACAATCTGTTCATTCATATCTTATATAATGCATGCCCTACCCTACCAGCGCCCTTAAATTTATAATAACTTATGAAAATGCTCTAGCTAGGAAGAATATTGGATGGCACATGCAGATAGAGTTTGTTGTTCTCACGAATCCATGAAGTGGCTAAAGATACAAAATGCTTCAGTAATGTTGACAAGACGTATGGTTTAACACAGTGGCATGAGTGGGCTCTATATGGGTCAAAACGCGCATGCTTTGTGGGAAAATCCGACTATTTTGTGATGCCCTCAATCTAATGGGGTAGTGACTGTCTCTGAATCATCACATTGCAATCCTTTATTCAAGGGAAAGACAGTTCCACAGTCACCAGATACTCCAACAAACCACCATAATGCCATTATTCGTGGGGATTTCTCTACTGTTATTATTGTCACAATAAATAAACTATCAATTTGAAGAAAAAAAATAAAAATAAATTTTTCATTAATTAATTTATAAAAATTTATATAATTTTTTAAAAGATAAAAAAAATATCTATGAATTAATGAATAGAGATATCATTTTAATTTATAAAAATAATTTATTTCATTTTTTTCTTATTTTATCATCGTAGAAGTATTTTTAGAGAAATTTATGTTAATAAGTTGATATATATTGTATGTTTAATTTGATTTGTTTCTACTTTATGAATTAATTAGTGACTTTAATTAATTTAGACTAAAATCTTGAAATGAAAAAACTTCGATTTGGATTGATTAAAAGTCAATTTCAGCCTCCTCCTTCATATAAAAGCAAATTAAGACAAAATAATAAATTTTATGCATTAACAGTTTGACAAACAATATAAATAAATTTTATAAAGTTAATTAATTAAAAATTATTTTAAATATAAATTTTAGAATAATTATGATAAAAAAAATTTATGCATTAAAAATGTATAAAAAAAAACTTTTATACTAACACCTAATTACAAAATGTCATATGTGATCAGTTGTTATTAACTTTTATTTTATGATAACAACTTTTGAATCATATTTACTATAATTTTTTATTAGTTGATAGGATAAAATTTTCTACATTATAAAAGTTAAACTCTGATCGATTATAGAAGCCAATAATTTAATTTATCATTATATGATAATTTATAATTGGATAAAAATGTAAAATAATAATTTTCTTAAATTTTTTTAAGCAAATGATTTTCTTACATACTTTTGTAAAGTTTCATTTTAATGTTAAGAAAATATATATAAAAATAAGAAAATATATATAAAAAAAAAACTCTGAAATTCAGCTATGGGAAGTCTTGTTGTTTCCATTTAATAGTGTCCAGCTGTTGACCATATGACAAGATTATACACTACTAGTGTCATTCTATTTGCACCTATTGATATATGTATAAGTTAAATTTCAATGTTTGTTGAAATGTTAAACAATGCAGAGTATAACAAGATTATATATACACAAGCAAGATTGGCACCACAAAAATATATCATAAGGAAATGAAAATTAATAGTAATGGGCAGAGAGAGAGAACGGGTTTGGGTTTTGAAAGGGAGGAAGAAGAAGAGAAGAGGTTGTCCAGTGGGATAAGGTTAAAAGTACAGAATCTGAAACGTCAAATCAAAATAAGTTGGTGGGTTAATTGGATGCATGTGTGTATGGCATGGATCTTGTCTGAAAGAAAGATAGCTAGATAGATGGGTGACTTGACTTTATCTTTAGGTTTCTGAAAACAATAAATGAATGTTTTTGACTGTCATTTCACTTACGCCGTTGCCAATTTGCCGGTGCCCAGTAGGACCATCAACCATCGGGCGAGGCGGGTCCAAACAATGAGAGATTCCTTTCAGGACCAAGCACCCTGGTACACTCTTTTTAGAACATTTTTAATGTGAAATTTTAAGTAAAAATTTTTAATTTAATATTTGATCTTTAATAAATTTTTCAATAAAAAAATTAAAGAGATTTTTAACATGAAGGATGAGTTTTTGTAGAAAATTCTTTAAGATTTACACATTGTTCAAAAAGTAATAATTTTTTTTCTTTCTTCCTAAGATCTCAAAATGAGATATACTATTAAAGAAAAAAAATGAAAGAAATCTTAAGAGATCTTTAATCCTATGGGACATTATGGGATTTACTAAAAAGTAGTCTAAAATCTCAATTTGAGATCTAACACTAAAGATACTCTTAGGATTAACAAAGTAGGTCAGTCCATCAAAAATGAGTTTGGTTGACTTTAGTCCACCAAAAACATGGATCAGATCGAGTTGATCCACTTTAACAAAATGAGCCGAAAATACTAGTTGTCCCACTTTAAGGTGGATTGATAGGCCAACAAGTCAGTCCACTTAAAATAAATAAGTTAATTTTTATTAAAAAAAATACAAATGTAATTAATTTATGCTAAAATTAATGATAAATTCATGTTTGCAATCATTTTAATACCTTATCTCACATGAGAAGCCAGAAGCAACAAAAACAAGTCTCATTGCAAGATCCATTGAGCTTCCAAGAACAACATACACACGTGGGGGAACAATTAAACAAAACTAGAATATGAAATATATATGCAAAAGTCAACCTAGAATCCATGGGAAATGACATGTTACTGATAATCTGATACTAGATTAATACATTAAATTAAAGTTAGCAAAGGAACATCCATACATTAAATTTATAATTTGCTAAAAACAAGTTAGAAACATGACAACTTCCAAAATGCAAAATGATTAAATTGAAGTAGTTGCATCTTCAATAGTTATTAAGCACAAAAGTCATCCTCACCATCTTCAGTTACAAATTATAATCCAAAAATAAAAAAATAAAATTAGCTAATGAGTAATGATGATTTAAAAGAAAATTAGTTGGCAATTTAAATTGTAAAATAATGAAATTAAAGAAATTATCATTCTCAGCAAAATCATATAGTCAACCACTAGTGCAAATCAAGGCTTCAACATTTTCTAACAAGAGACGATTTCTATACTTGTTTATAACATGTGATCCAATGCTAAAAGTAGATTCAGAAGCCACTGTAGTAACAGGAATGTTCAACACATCACGAGCCATTATGGATAATTCTGGAAAGCGATTATAATTATCCCTCCACCATTACAAGACATCCAACTCTTCATAGTATACAAAATCTAAGTTTGGCTCATTCAGATAAACATCAAGTTGTGACTCTCCAACTTTAAAAGCAAGTTGACTACTATGCATTTTCAATTCCTATTACATATGACAAGTTGAACACAAAAAAATAAAATAAAATCAATGAAGTACAAAACAAAAAAAAATTTACGTAGTAACATAATAATAATAATAATAATAATAATAATAATAATAATAATAATAATAATAATAATAAATAATAATAATAAGCATGTACTTATACTAAATATTTTTTTATAATAAACTAATCCAAAGTTTTAATAACTTGTTGACATAACACATTAATATTCTCAAAGCTCTCAAGTTGTATATATGAGAACTACTAGTTCAGTGACCCAGATCTTAAAAGTTGATACTACATTAATTCAAAAGTTAAAATTATTGTTGATCTTAAAAGTAATCCTATGTCTTCCAAACTGTATTTCTTTGAATGGATGGCTTGTATGCTGGAATTAGTGAGTGCATATTTTTGTTCAACTTGAAGGTTCAAACTGCTCAAGACACACATTAATTATAGAAGTTGCTTTTAAGTATCTAAACAAAATTGAAATCCCATTTGGCCTATGGGCAGAGAAAATCAAAGGCTTTTAAAATGGCAAATAATAAAGCTAATATAAAGTCTAAACTACAGTATGAGATATGACCCATGATAGATAGTAAAAAATTTATTGGTTAAATACTTAAGTTCCAACATTTCTTATGATTCGGACATTGAAAGCAAGTAAGCAACTAACCTGTGTGAAAAAAAAATGAAATCAAAGGATTGAAAGGAAATGGCGGCACCTTTAGGACGGAGGAGCCTAAAGGCTGGAGTCATCGCAGACTAGGGAGCATTGGCGCGACCGACAGGGAGTGCGAGACGGTAACTGCAGCCCTACGAGTGTCGTTCGGCCAAGGAACGAGAACAAACGATGTCAACGAAACGAGGCAACGAGGTCGAGGATTCGAGGAATGAACGAGTGAACGACAGAACGAGCTCTCTCTCACTTCTCAGTCACTCAAATTCAATAATATCTATTGAATATTTTAGTATTTTTATTATATTAGTAAAGTAAATCACTAATGAGCTTATGCCTTATGAGCAACTTTAGCGTAACTGTATGTGTATCACTATTAGGTATCTATGTTGGGATTGTTGACCTGGTGGATTGGCCCGATCCTCGCCCGATTTTGGTACGCATTTTTTGTGGGTTGGGTTGGCCCGACCCATTTAATTAAGTGGGTTGACAATGTCAATCAAATCCACTTTTTTCGTGGACTAAATGGACTGACCTGCCAGGCCAGGTCCATTTTGTCAATCCTAACTCTTTTTGGGTTGCAATGCCCTACTTCTTAGGGCATAGCATGGCTAATTTATCCCTTATATTATTAATTAATCAATTACTAATATTTATGAAAATGCATTATTATGTATATATCTCTTTCTATACTTTTGTGTTTCTTTTTTTGGTTTAAACCACTTTATTTATTGGAGATAATTTTATTTAAATCGAATAAGATTATTATGGACAATAAAATTTTCCTTCCAAGTATTTACTTATTCTTTTTAAAAACATGTGAAAACTAATTAATATGTGTATACACTTGTATAGAATTTAATCATCATATTTTGTTTTCTCTTTCCCATTAATTTTCCATATAATTGTTTTTTAATAAGCTCTACATGATCGAAAATCTCCTTTATGAATTCTAAGAAACCAATTTACATCTCACTTACGAGAAACTCCTCTCTAGACAAACAAATCGGCAGCCCAAACACATCAACACTGCTAAGACTTTTCTGAAAACATATTTAGTTTGATCGATGCAATAGATATTCAATGATATTTTCTGTTGGGAGATACCAAGAATAAATTTTCCTCTCTATGTGATTAAGATGGACAATAAGAAAAATAAACTAAGAGAGTAAGAGAAAAAAATAACACTAAAAAAATTTTAACTAAAAAATCCCTTCATAATGAAAAGGAAAAATCACAAGATCTAGTATAGAAAAAATATATCCACTACAAAGTAGGATTACAATAATCTCAATCTCACCTAAGATGATTTACAATATTTCTCAAACATTCACAAAGTATGGTGGAAATATAATTCTCTTTTCTTGAAGAGGATTATAAAAAACTCTCTCACTCTATTACTCTTGAAGGATCTCAGTTGCTTGCTTGTCACAACTCCTCACAAGTCCTCATTCATAAAGTGGAGGGATATGACTTCTCCAAAGAGTAATAAATAGATGTAAATTAATTTTCATATTTCTAAGAACCCTTGAAAGTTGAAAATGTTATTTCCATTTTTCTAAGATGAATATGATATCATCAAGAGTCAAAGATGAAATTGTAAAACCTTGAAATCTTCACCTTTAATTTTTCATGCATTTGATGTTATCAAAATTTGTTGAATATGATGTTCCATAATTATGAAGGGATTTCCAATATTTTCGACTTCAAAACTTAAAAGGATGTTAAATAATATAAACAAGATGGTTGTAGTGGCAAGGAAAGAGATGTGATGGTGGGAGAAAATTAGTGTGGTTTATGGTAATGGCATGAACACATAGTAAGGTAGTAATTTCATGATTACAAAAATCTTTCTGTCCTAATAGCCTTAACCGATTCTGTGTGAAATCTTTTTTACAAAATCATGAAACTTGATCAAAATATCACACCAAACATAGTAACAAATATTGAGTACGGAACAAATCAGTGTGATTTCTGGAAAATAACTAACAAAAAATACTTATACTTATTCTAACAAAATTTAAAAATTTACCACATGTTTGAATAATTAACATCATGAACACATGTATATTCGATTTTTTTTTCACATTAAATCAATTGAAAAACGAAAAAACATGTATAGTAACTTTAGACTACATGTTGACCTGTTGTTTTACAAAGTAGAATCGAAAATAAACATAGTCTGATCACAAATTATACAATTCTTTGTAGGAAATCCACCTAAAGTTCAACTGCCAAATAACACATTTTCGTGAACATTTTGATTTTGGAGTCCAAACGAAAACATTTTAGTTGTGGGAATTTTAAAATTTAGTTTATTTGAAATTATAAATTAAAAGAAAAGTTGCTAGTATTTTGAGCTGATCTTGTCTCTCTTCAAAATCCTTCCCTCCGCTAAATAAACAGTAAAGCAGCCCATATCACAAATATATTTTATAATTTGATTTCCCTGATCTTTTTCTACTTTACCTTTCTTCTTTTTTTCGGACAAGATAACTGAAACCAGCAAAGACTACCAGCTTCAGCAGTTTGTGTAAGCTGGGTGCCTGTGTGATCTCATAATAAGTCTCCTGCTAAAGAGGCTAGAGAAAGTTTACAACTAAGAACGACATAATGCTGATCAATTAGCAGAATTCAAAAAGTCAGTGGTCCTCCTCCTTGTTAGGCTTAAGGCTGCCTCAAGTACTATGGTACTACAACAATCAAAGAGGGGTCTGGCACGTCTTACACTAAATTGGAAACCAAGGAAATGTGGTCCATCCTGCTGAGAACTAACAAGTGTCAGACATTACAGGACTACTCCAATCCAGTGCTAATGTAAAAACTGCAAAAGTATGTGGTTCATTTCTTCTGTCTGTTACTTTGTTATCCTTGTTCACTGCTCGGTTCATTTCGTCCATCACTATTCAGTCTATTCTCGATGAGAACACTACATATTGGCTAAATATATCTTTACTGCACTATCGAACTGAATATCGACATCAAATTCAACTACTTAGTTTCTATCAATTGCATTGTTTTTCCCATGTTTTTTTTCTACTAGAATTGTAGAACTTTTATGATCCAAGAACACGACCATTTTTTATGTCCTGGACTGCTAATCATCTTTGAAGTATTATTTATCAGGTTCCAGTCAGACTACTACGGAAAACATTTAAATGAGGTTACATCTTTTATTCAAGCACAAGGCTTTGTACTCGTAGAAATAAATTCTTTATACTTGTGCTATCCAAATGAAATTATATATCAAGAACTTCAATCATTGCAAGAAAAAAGAATTCTTTCCAAGACAACTCTTACAAATGTGAATTTCTGACACGTCACATTCTGATCACCATAATAGTAAATACAAGATCAATATGCTGAGCCAAACCTGAATATGTAAACAGTATTCACTAAAAGAACAAAATAAGAACAAAAAATATAATTGGAAGTAGAATTAATTCACAGGATTTGGTCCAACTCTCTAGAATAGATATTCACTTTACAAGGTTAAACAGCTGTAAACACTATGCTTTCATTTCTCAGGTATGTCCCTCACCTCTTAAATTGTTACTATGTTATAGTCTTCCATAATACTGCCTGAAGTTTTAAAAGTTTCCATTTCTTCCTACCGAAACTCCAGTTAGTCTAAAACTCTAAAAGAGTAAATGAGAAAAGAATGCTACCTTGTTAAGTATACTTAAGACTATAGAAAAGGGGTGGTCCAATACTTATGCACCCCTATTGTGGGGTGTGAAGATGCTCAGATGTACATAATCTTAATTCCATGAGCAGAGACTATTTCCGCAACTAGATTCTCTGACCACCAGGTCACAATGCAATAATCTTACCTTTGAGCCAAAGTTTACCCTCTGTATCCTTGTAAGACTATGGTGGCAATAATGTTAATAAATGGCATCTAGCTTCAATAGTCTGTTCGAACTACATGCTACTCTATCACTATGTTTATACTTCAAAATTTCTTCTGTAGAAAAGAACATAGGCAGCTGAAGACTTTATCTTCTCCTTGCTGATGGGATTAACATGGCTATCATCGAAGTCATACCACTGATCACCGCCTCGCTACATGAAATACAGAAGAGCATAAACAATGGATGAACATTAACAATTGCAATAAGAACACTTTTAACAATTTACAAATAGTAAAAACCTTCCACAATTTCATAATCAACATTTCACCATCTATACCAAGTAAGGCATTGGATAGAGGCCCAAAATTCAATCCATAATCATGATAATAATGATGAGAATTGTTTCAGTTTTCAAACCATTTCAAATGTTTCAAAACCAATTCTCATATCCCAAATTATATGCATGAAAACAAAGAAAACAAAAAGTATTCAAAAAATGAAGAGTACTTACATGGACAAATGCGGTATAATGACCACCTCCCATGCTTCCATAATGGTTACTGACAGCATAAAGTGTGTAACGGTAAGAGTCACCATTCCCATAGGTAATATAAGCTGACAAATCGAGATTATCTACAGGGAAGTCAACATATGTCTCCAGCTTGTTTTTCAAGTAACGACTGTATTGAAACCTCTTAAGATGAATGACCAAAATTTCAGGGAGTCTCCAAAGATCTAACTTCTTACTAGCTTGACGATGTTCTTTACAGCCAGGACAGTACCTAATATTTCAGAAAAAATGCACCTTAGATAATAGCCAGACTGGAAGATAAGTAATTTATAGAGAATGATAGATATGTTCCTATAACCCTTATGAATAGACCTTAAAACAAAAAATAGAATAGCTGTAAGAAATATTGACACAGCAGTATTTTCTGATGGAAAACAAAGTTTAGAAAAAATAATATCCTAGCAATGTTTATAAGATTAAAAATTAGGAAAACTGACAGTTGCTCTAACGTATACTAATTGAAGGGAAGAACCAGGGTGAAAAGATTAACATTGAGATTTAAGTTATATATGCAAACAAAAGTGTAAATAGAAATCCAAATCATTACAAAACAAGCAGCTGCCCCTGATCAGTCTTTCATAAGACACTATTTAGGGTTTGATCTTTAATGGCACTAAGTATCCAACCCTAATCTGCAAATAAGATAATTTAATGATGATGGTAATTGGTAAATACAGGATACATAGGAGTTATGAGCTGAATAATAATGCTGAGCTAATGTGAGTCCCAAACTAAAATTATTAAGAAAAGCTTAATATATAGTAATCCAGTTTAAAATATCTTCCAGATTGGACAAAGTAATATGCATGCCAATCAAGGTACTTTTTCTTAAGGCTATAAAAAATGGTTAACTAACCACATGTCTTCTGGTCCAAGAGGTTCTTCTTGTAAAAATGCTTCAAGGCACTTGTATAGAGAAACTGATTCTTGAGGTCTCTTTGCTAAAAAGCCAGACTTGAAAACCTCAGGCAATGAACTACAAAGTTGTGTGTCATATTTCTTAAGCTGTTCTTCTGACCAACACACAAGCACGTGCAGCAGCCTTAAGTCACCATTTATTGCCAGAGGCTCATTCATTAATATCTTGGAATTTTTTATAGTTCCCTTTTCATCTGTAATGTAAAACTCCATTCCTACATCTGGAGGAGTGTCTAACTCATTCACATTTGAACCTAAACTAGGAGTCATGACCTCCATTTCTGTGTCTTCTTCAGTTTCCTTAGACACAAGACAATTTTCTAAGGCCTCTTCAATTGGATTTTGAAATGGATAGAACCACTTTAGATACAAATTGCGGAGATCAGATCCATTTGTAACACTATAAAGCCTATGTACAACAGGAATTCCAAAGGCTTTCCAATTCAGAGTCTGCTTCCCATAGACATACTGCCTGAAAAAATTATATCAAACACTAACTTTGTAAGTCAAGGAAATCAGAAGTGACAATAAAGAAGCCCATGTAAAACATGTATGTGAGCATGTCTGTGACAGTGAGATTAAATACATGCTGAATCCTAGCAGCATGTTGTAGTGATTATGAGACAACGAAAAATAAAATGAAATCATTCAGCCTACATTTGCTGCATATCCTTTTATTCTTATTAAAGGCTTCATACTTCAGACATGAAGAATATATAAATAGATAACAATTGAATTCCAATGAATTGTCATGTGTGTTCAGTTTTTCCAAAATTTTACAAAATGTGCATGTAATGCTGATAAACTATTTGGTTAAAGGCTGATGAGAGATATTTGATAGAAACTAGTTCACAACACTATCAAAATAATAGTGAAAAGTTCCTACAAAAGAAAATCAATCTTATTAGTTATTACCACAAACATATTAACTTACTCCTCCATCCGCTGGTTTATGAAGACAACCAACGGGGCCTCCGCATTATATTTCAAAAATCGGTAAGCAACTAGTTTGTCAGCATCTCTGATTAAGGATAATGAATCCGTTGGATCTTCGAGAAAACGTATGATGCAATTGTTGTATACCTGTACCAGAGCCCTAGCTTCAGACATATGGTTTTCTACAGGATTAAAATGTATCAACAAAGAAACTCAAAATGGAGGGGAAGTGACTTCAAATGAGTTTAAACAAATAATAAATAAATATAAACCTCAGCTACTAATAAGGTCTCATCAGCCCCCAAAGAGCATGCAATGCCAAGAGCGCAAATCAGATCTTCAAATCTTCCATTTTTTGGAACAGTAATAGTGTATGGTGATAATTGAGACATTTCACCACCATTGCCACTAACAACAGTTATAGTCATCGTCCGCACTGTTGTTGAAGGTAGAGGTAATGATAAGTACATGAATGGATCAAATGTCACAGAGACCTTCCTACAAACAGGACAAACTAATGTTGATTTATATTGACCCTGCATAAAATGATGAATGCAATCCATAAGGTAAAGAGAGTTGCCATAGGAAGAACAAATATTAAATTAGTTCTCATGAACAAGAAAAGGACCCCATATTTCATCTTCAAATGAATAAGAAAAAAAATAGCAATCTCTTAGTGGTAAGAGAGGATCGCTCAATGTAGTAGGTTTTCTTATTATTATAACTCCCTTCACAATTAACTGGTATTATGAATTATATAATTTGTTTTAGATTCAATAAATGGTCAAGACTACAACATAACAAGAATTGATTATTAATATTCTTGACCAATTATGGAAGGTCCAATGGTCATTGTTCATGTCTCAACTCTCACATGAGACCATTACCTTCAGCAGAAATGTCACCCACACCCCTTTCCCCCCTCCCCACAAAGAAGCTAATTAATTTTTTCCAAAGCAATTCAATGGCATAATATAATCTCTAACACAATACATGCAAAATTTCAAATAAAGTATTGGAATTAGATTACTATAGATGTTCTGGCCAAATAATGCTATGTCTGAATTCATTAAAAATTCTCTTTCCAAGATTATAGACACTAATCAAGCTGTAATTTCCTAAACTTGTGAATTTGGCATGACAAACAAACATCAGAACCTGTTACTTATGTTATAACCAATTGATTAAAACAGTAGTTTTATAAACGTTCGGGTAAAAATCACCAATTTGCCATGGAAGATTCTATAAATAACTACTTAATAACCACCAAGAAACTACAAGGTTCTTCACATCATCTGTGTGTACCTAATTAATTCTACAATTGCATACAGGGAGATGAATACATACTTGGCACACATCAACAATGACAGAATCATTGCGAGCCAAATGATTATGCCAATATTCATCAGCAACCTCTTCATCTGGTCGACCATCTCCATCCTTGACTTCAATATAAGGCTTACATTTAACACGATTCAGATCTTCATGAAGACCATCCAACAAAAAAGCAAGAAGTTCCTATTAAGATGCATAAATATAGTTGACAATGTTAGGGAAAATGAGACAGGAGCCTTGTAAAGCCAAAAATGTCAGCAAAAAGAGAATGAAAGGGCCAAATGCACTCACTTGGGAATCATGCTGATTAAATCCACTGAACTGGGGTGCAAATCTAGCAAGTTTTGATTTGAATATTCTTGGCAACACAGGACTTGCTCCAGGGGCCCATAACTTCCTGAGCAGATCTCCAAATGCCAAAGCTATCTCACCCTGGCAAAGAAGCATATACCAAGAAAATAAAATACTGGAATACATCACAGGCACTGAATTTTTCAGGTCCCAACCATAAAATTTCTTGAGATATAAAGCTGTTAAATTATTAGCAGTGTTCAAAATGAATGATCACATACATTCATGCCCAATGGGTTATCATGATTGATTTCTCTAATATAATCTTCCAGAAAATAATCAACAAGCTTTGGTGTATGTGCTAAACACTGGAGGGAACTGTTCATGAAGCAAGTGTTTCCTAGGTTTTGTAACCCAGTTAATCCCAAGGAACCAGCTTCACCAGGGCCTGAAGAGAAGGTCAAAGAATTGGCATTCATACAATCAGAATTTGCACCATCATAAATGCCGTTCATCTTTAGTGAAGCATTGCCAGAAAAATTTGCCATCTCGTCTTTTTTACCTTCCCTACATCTAATTGAGTCTGACAACCCATAAACTTGCAACTCCAAAAGAATCTGTATATCATTCAAAGTTAACATTAATATGGCACATGAGGGAATCCAATCAACAACAACACAAGCCTTATCTCACTAGAAGTTAAAGACTTTTAAGTCATAGCCAATATTTAAGAGGTTAAATTCATTATCATAAATTTTAGTAAAAGCCTTGGGGAGACACTCAATCAAGACAAGTTAAACAATAACTGGTAAAGATTTTGACACTCAATCAACAACACCAATAGCGTTTATCCAATTAGTTTAGATCAACTATACATGGATCATACAACACAACCAACTTCTCAGGAGGCTGCCAATTTCCAAGAATCTATGCAAGAAGCTATCTTCATCCTTAAGTTATCCTTGACACAAAAAATGAAAGAAGCTACCATTTTTTTTTTTTTTTGATCGGCTGAAAGAAGCTACCATGTTCCAAGAAATTATGCTTTTTGCCCCCAATCATTCAACCCTAGGGTTCTTGCATCAGCAAACCTAATGTATAGAGTCAATTCTCAGCAAGAAAATTTAGAGGACAAAATTATTAATTACTCATAAAAACCGGTGAGGAATATAGGAGAATTTTTTTTTCTGTGCATAAGGAAAATCTTAAAGGAAACAGGTTGCTTCTTCATAAGACCACTAAACATTTGTCCAGGGTCAAAAACTAATATCTGATCGGATGTAAATAAGCCCAACTATGATTGAACACTATATAATTTATCTGCTACATTAAATAAATAACATTAACTTGGCTTAAAGGTGCTATTGATGTTGATTAAATAAATAACATTGGAAATATAGCAATACCAATATCATGAGCCAAACTGTCAATATAGTAATACCTGATATTGACCAAAATCATATCAACATAATAACATTTTACCAAAGCTATCAAAGTCCTGTAATAAATACAAATAAAGTCCCCAAACAGGAAACATGGTGCAATTCATGTACAGGGGAACTTGTGTACTAAACGTCTAAACCTCATGCAATTTTTTCCATAAATTTTAAAATTGCCATTAAAGTATCTAACAGTCTTAATATGCAAAAAACAATAATCTTAGAAGCATGCTGAGTCCCGAAGGAGTTATGGCACATACATAACATACAGTTATCCCTAACGCTGGGGAAATGGAATAGTTTGTAATCAAATTAGGATCCGTGACTGCGAATATAAGTTACAAGGACATACAAGCATAAAACAAACAAATTTTAATCAGAATATAATACCACATACCTCCTGATCAGATTGCCTTTGACAGTCAACTGGGACCTGATTTTTGTCATTCATTAAAAATGTTATCTGATCTGAATAGTCCCAAATGCATAACTGCAATAACAGGTTAAAAAGATGTCAATTTCTAACAGTAATAATAGACTTGTCTATTTTTTGGTGTAAAATATAGGAAGTGGATCCACTTAATAACATTTTCTAGAATAAAATTTGACAAATTTAACCGTTGAATCATGTGATATCCTCTTGATAATCATGCATGAAAAATTTTATATAAATTGAACATTCATAAGTATGTAAATTTATAGTCAACATTTACTAATATTTTGAAAAACATATTATACATTAAAATAAAGTTGATTGATGAAGTATCAAATAATATGTAAGTTATATGAAATTTTTTGGACTTGATCTATTTAATGTCAACTCTTAATCCAACTGCTGGATTAGTGGAATTTAATTTGTATAAAAATTTATTAAGTGGATTTAGACAAAGCCTACACTTAGAGTAAGTGAATGTAAGTGAATCCCTTCACACACACGCACACACACATTTAACTATAGCTGTAAAAAGAATATTCTATTACCATCTCTGAATCCACACTGAACATTTTGCAGGCTCTTTTAAAGAGCTCAACTGCATTGTCCTAAAAAGAAGGGAATAAATGGGAACAGCGGATTAGAATTTGAATAACAAGATGATAATGAACAAATAAATATCACGATTCCTTAATGATGTTGAATATAAAGCACTCATATAAATGATGGAAGACATATAAATTATGTATCTAAATTCTCAGTATCCCATGAAAAAATATAAAATTAATTAATTAAATGAGCCCAGTCAATCCAAAACCTCACGACTAGATACCTCATGGACAAGAACAACAATAAAAGAAATTGGAGAGGGGAAAAAAACTAGCCAAGAGAGACAGACCTTTTTGCTTATTCTTACTCCAAATGAATTTGTTTCCTTCTGAACAGAAAGCCTAAGCTGTAAAGGATATACATCTGCCATATCACTGTCAGTAGCTGAAAAGCCTTTGTCATTCTTCATTACATTTTTCGAATCACTATGCCTACATGAAATATCGAAGCAGGTGATCATGCTGATATAACAAACAAAATATTCTGCTTATTAGGCAGGATGCAAATAACTACTTGAAATTCTATACAGGAAGTATAAATAAGCTAATAAAACAAAGACATAGTAATATGACCTAAAATTATGAATCAATGCATCAAATTAGGAATCATTAATATGCTAGCTGTTTTTATGTTCCAGGTTTACACGTATTGTATATAGCATATAACATATGGTGCCATCAAGGAGGACTCATTTAGCATATTAGATATTAATGATCAAGTGAGCAGCTTTTCTTCACAGAAATTCTGACTATCTTGCATCAAATCTGGCATACCTTCAGTTAAAAACCCAATTTGCCCAAATAATTAATGGACTCGTAGTATGATAACTACGTCCAAGACTTGAACTTCTTTAAGTTCAGCAGGCAACATGGTTATTTGACTCTATGTCTATGGAGTGAGACAAACTATTAAAACTATTAAGCACAAAGACACTGCAAAAGCTGCACCACAAAGTTGCAAAGCTAGGAGAATTTCACACAGCACAAAGTACAACACCAGCTATCAAAATTTCAAAGCTATGGGATCCAAACCACAGGTTGAAGTAAAAAAGAGTTGAATCCACGCACATTCGAACTTAAAACATCATACATTTTAAGTCACTTATCCATCTTTACTCACCACTTGAGTGCCTGCAACCACATATCCCCAGGCACCAAAGCAAAGTCCCGGCCAGACACACCAACCTCGCCATTTTCACGAACGTGTGGCGAATCTTGCTCCCTCCGAAGACTGAACACAAGATCTGAGTTGAAAATGTTATTGATAATCTTCATAGGACCAGCATAGGAAGAACCGGGAAAAGAGGCAAACGCAATTCCCTTCTTATCCGAATCTGCCTCCGGCATTGAATCCTGAGCATCCTTCCACCACCTGAAACACACAAAACCAACCACCAATACTCTTCACATCCAATCTCAATCAACCAATGCAGACAAGCTCGGATCACAGAAAAATCAAAACGCTAGCCAGTTCGATCAATCAACGGAAAACACAAAATCAATACACGACGAAATCGAATTTAGCCGCGTGTCGATTGGTCCAACCCTAAGCTCGCATTGCTAGTTCCGTTGCTTCCGATTCACATTGAGAAAATGGAGTCAAAGATTTAGGGAAAGTTAAAGAAGGCGCGAAATGAAATGAAGTGAGAAATGAGTGGAATCTTGAATGAGAAAAGACCTGTGAGGAACGAAATAGACTCGCTGATCCTTGTGTGAGTCCGGTCGCTGAGAGTTATCGGAGCAATCTTCGGAGGCACAGTCCATTGCAGCGAGAGAGACAGAGCGATTTAGAAAATTCGCTTCGAAAATTTGCAGATTTTAACATTTATAGAGCAGAAAATGAAGGATTTGCAGAGAAAGAAGTAACATGACAATACAATACAAGTGGAGCTTTTTTGTGAAGAGGACAATGCAATGCAATGCAATACAGGGAGGGAAAAATATATCCTACGTTTTGCACATTTATATTCTTATTTACTGCCCCTTCAATTCATTTACTACTTTTTTCCAGAAAATCTTCGGAGTATTAATGTCCATTAATTTGACCAAATTAATTATTCTTACGTCAGTTTATAAATAGTATTAAATAAAAATAATATTTTTCACTATATAATATTGTTTTCTTTAATAAGATCATAAATACGTGCATTTATTTATATTATTAAATCATATTTTAAATAATAAATGTGTTTTCATTCTCAGGTCAAAATTTTGACGTAAGTTTATAGTAATATAAAAAAATATAGGTTTGAAAATATTTAATGTTTTATGAGTTTTATTTTATAAATATTATAATGAAAAACAATTATATTATTAATTAATTAAAATGTATTATAAATATAATTTTTAAAATAGTTACTAAAAAATCAATAATTTTATAAAAATGATAATTTATTATTAGATGATACTGTAAAAAAGGTGTAAATAAATTTTATACTGTCAATGGTGTCTTTAACTTTTAAAAATTACTATGCAATAATTTTATTTTTTTAAGTTTAATTTATGTGTAAAATATTTTTATATA
>PYAF01004402.1:1508536-1518833 GCA_007407185.1 Glycine tomentella | reverse complement strand
GGAAATAAAATATTTGGTGAGATTTTGCTGTTAATATTATATTTGGAAATGTTAAAATATATTTGGTGAGATTTTGTTGTTAAAATATGGAAACGGAAACGTGTACGTGGTGTAGCAGGTTTTTAATATAAATTTTATAAAAATTGTTGTTGGTGGGAATTGAACCTTGGACTCCTTGATTATTAAAAATCAAATATTATCATCTTCTCTAGTTTTCAATATTGAATATATGTTACAATAAATAATATTTGAGACCCCTTAATAAATAATATTTGAGGTCCCTTATTTTTTGGGACCCCTTATTTTTCGGGGCCCTGTGCGGTTGGACACCTTGAGTGGGTCCAAAACCGCCCCTGACCCGAACCATGAGTACCTTTACACAGATTATAAGACCTTCGCTTCATCTGCCTCCTGTTTTAGGAACATCTTAAACTTAAGTTTAATATGAGACCAATATACTGACAACTTTGATTAATATTACAATCTAATGTGAAAGGTCTCCGGTCTCTGGACTTTATATTTGTATAAGGCTTTGTATTTAGAGAGTTTCTATGCTAGTCCAAAAATTGAGGATTTTGGTACTTGTTATTTTTTTAATCAATAAAATTGTCATGTTTTTCTTATTAATTAAAGAATTTTTTGTTTTTTTTTTTAAAATTAGTCCTTGATTAGTTTTTTAAAATTAAAATTATAACTATTTTAAATTAAAAAATTGGATTGAACATAAGTTTAAAAATATGAATCCTAATCTCCTTCACTGATATTAATACAGAATCACAATTCTACTTTTCTTTAACATACTAGTCACTCTAATTTATATTTAATCAATTTTTTAATTAAAATAATTGTAATTTTAGATTTTCAAAAAATATTTTAATTAATCAAGAACTAATTTGGAGAAAACAAAAAAAAGCTTTAATTAATGAGAAGACAAATGACATGACAATTTTATTGGTTTAAAAAATAATAGTACCAAAATCCTCACAAATTTTTGGTACAGCACAGAAATTCTCTTGTAATTATTGTACTTGATATTAATACAAAGTTTGGATCAACGTCATATTTATTGTATTTGTAGGATGTTGCATGTTGTTAACTCGAACTTTTTATATTGTTAAGCAGAAGTTGCACCATTTCAGACTCAATAATATGACTTTCTTTAAAAATAAAATATAATTAAGAGTTACAAAGCATTTGTTCACTTGTCTTTTGACCAAACATCGGGACTTTTTTAGATGAAATAAATTTTATTTGTACTATCTCAGTTCACTATAGATTGATTGTAATACATTCCTAATAATAATTAGAAATTTGTTTCACTTATATTCAAATTGCATTCATTTTTATTTTATGAGATTACTGAAATATATATCAATGAATCTATGCATAAATTATTGCAAACATTTGAATTTAAAAATTATTTTTAAAATTATTAATTTTAAAAACTTTAAAAATCTAAATGACGATGCTGGCAATAACAGAGATAGAAATACCAGTAGTGATAACAATGTTCATAATGACAATTATGGTGATGATGATGACAATAACAGAGATAACATTGGTGGTGGTGACGATGACAATTATGACAATTTAGTAATGGTGACGGCAATGATGATGATAACAATGTCAATGGTGTTAATAATAATGATGGTGAGATTGAAGAAAATAGTATCATTATAATGTCAAAATAATATAAATGTAAAAATGGTAACAATGTCAATGGTAATAATAAAATTAAAGACAATGATAACGATAATAGCATGTGATCTTGATGATAACAAATTTGATTAATTCTCTTTTATTCTATTATAATATTTTTCATCATTAAATATATGAACAATAATATAATTATGATGTTTATAATGATAACAATCAAGATAGAAATGATAATAATAACAATAATAATTATAATGAGTAAAAAATATTATTATCTAATATGAAAAATATATTTTTAACTAAAAATCAAATTCACAATTTTTTTTCTTGATTTTAAAAATAAATATAAAAATATTTCAACTCCATGTTTATCAAACACTTTCGTGTTAAAATCATATTTAAAACCAAAAACTCACTATCACCTCAAATGATCCCTTAATGTTTTAAAAACAAGTTATTACATTTGGAAATACCTAACAAAAATTTATAATCTTTAATCTCTCACAACGTACTATTATGTTACGTTCTCTCTTACCATATGTAAGTTTAATTTTTATACGTCACCAAATATAAAAAATTTATTGAGATTTGTACAACTTTTAAAATAATCTAAATTTGAATCGATGTATTTGAATTAACTCGTTATTTTCCCCATTCCTTAGTAAAGTATAATTGATCATCTAATTCCATATATGATAACTGAACCGCATATGAAAATTAAACTATATTTTAAAACAGATAAAAATATATTATTTTGCAAAAGAATAAAAAAATGAAAGAAAAAAAAATACCAATGCAAGCAGAGCCATAAGAAGAAAAAATGTATTTAGGATGTCTTTTGTGAAATAATTTCTTGGACAATAAATGCATGCTACAGTGTTTGCATGTCAAAATCGTTCTGATCAAGCATTAATTATGTTTAGTCCCGCATAAACGGCTAAAAAACAACATAATCGAGATCATCAAATGACATCACATGCTCTACTACCGTCTAACGCTCCTGTGGCTCTCATTACTGCTGAGCACACTGCACTCTCTGAGCACCACCATGCATATCCTCATCCTCCTCATATGCCTCCTGCTGAGCTTGTTGCCTCCTCCTTATCTCTTCCTCCATGTTCACATCATGGAGTGTGGTCTCCTCACACTCATCCAGCTCCATGTCTGTCAACTGTGATGTAGGCTTTAATGGCAGAATAGCCTCCAAAGCCTTCACCTGATCAAGACTCAGGGTATCAGGAAATTCCACTGAGAAATGAAGGTAAAGCTTTCCCTTCAGGAAGTGCCTCTGGTAGTTTGGCATTCCCTCGTCATTTATTGCCTTGTATGAATCTGCAAGAGTAACAAATAACACATTAATTCAAGTCTCAATCAACAAGCAAAACTAAGACCGTGACAAAACCAGATGTGGATCATTTTACATACCAGGCTTAACAACCTCCCCAGGATTAGATTTGATAAGAAGCTGCCGGCCATCCAAGTGAGCCAGCACAAACTGGAAGCCACACAGAGCCTCAGTAAGAGACAATGTGTGTTCTACAAAAAGGTCATCGGCCTTTCGTTTGAACTTTGGGTGTTCCTTCTGTTGTAGGACAAAGACAATATCCCCAGTGACAGTATCAGGCTGCAAAACAAAAAAATAAAGCTCAAAGTCAGTCTAATTTCCATAATCCAGCACAGTGTAGGTATCAAAGCTCAACATACCGCTTCATCAGCTTCACCAGGGAATGTAATCTTCTGTCCATTCTGCATTCCCTTCTCCACAACAACTTCAAGTACTTTCTTCTCTTGAACAACTTTTTCTCCCTTGCACTGTTGGCACCTGTCTCTGTCGTTGATTGTCTCTCCAGTACCCTTACACTCATTGCAAGGATGCTGCATTTGCTGAATCATAGAAGGACCAAGGTGCCTAACAGACACCTTCATACCAGTACCCTGGCAACCAGCACAGGTCATGGAAGCCCCAGACTTTGAGCCCTTCCTATAATCACAAATCAACAATGTCAAAAACCCTAATTAACAAAAAGGATCAACAAGAATGCCCTTCAAATAAACCTAATTGCACAAAACGCACCCATTGCATTTTGAACACAACACGTTTCGTGAAAGAGAGATTTTCTTAGACGTTCCGAGGTAAAGATCCTCCAGAGAGACCTTCATAGGATGAACCACATCTTCTCCCCGTCTCTGCCTCCGTCCTCTACTGCTACCACCTGTTTACACACGTAACAATTCCTCGTAAGACAAATACACAATTAATTGAAGAAAACCCCTTTCAAATAAACAACAAACAAATCATACCTGAGCCAAAAGGACTTCCACCAAAGAATGAACTGAAGATATCAAATGGATCATGGCCACCGCCACCGCCACCCATTCCTTCCTTAAGAGCATCTTCTCCATATGTGTCATAAATCTCACGCTTCTCAGGGTCACTCAGAACCTCATAGGCTTGAGCAAGCTCTTTGAACTACACCAAAAAAAGCACACAAATCCATAACGAACAATGACACAAACCTCTATGCAAAATTGCAAACTACTAGAATAATCAAATTCTGAACACCAGAAAATATCGAACACCATCATCCAGTCCCAACGCAGACACATCAATAAACCACTAAACACAATCTCTAACTATATTTTTCCCTTTTCCCCCGATTTCCCTAACCCTAAATTAATCCTATATAACAAATCATAAAATAATCAAATTGATAAATGAATCAATCAAATAACAACTCAAACCACAACATCATGATTAAGAAATTTATCAAATCAAATAATCAACAGACATGACATATACGAATCAAATTGTCAGAAAATTGACGACTAATACCTTCTCGGGATCACCGCCTTTGTCAGGGTGGTTCTTAATGGCGGCTTTCTTGTAAGCCTTTTTTAAATCATCCGGCGAAGCGTTCTTCGAAACGCCGAGGATTTCGTAGTACCTGGTGCTGTCGCTTTTCTTCGGTGCCCTTCCGAACATCTTCGTCTACCTCCAAAACGAAACCCTAATTTTCAGCGAGGTTTGGCAGCACCAGATCTCCAGGGAATGCGGGAGAAGGAGCGCTAGTTAGCTAGGCCAAGGTGGATTCTAATTCACTAATTCTTCTTCTTCGTCTCGCGTGTTTATATACACAATGGTGCTTGATTCATTGGACGGCCACGATCGAAGCTCCAAATATTCTTAGGTCACGCGGAAGGGTCTAGAATTTTTATTCGCCAAGTTTTTGCGACGAGGCGTGGGCCGTTGGATCTCAAGATTTGGTGGATCTACTAGGTTTCTCTTCTAGATCCTTCTTTAGCAAAAAGAGCATGTTTTTATTTTTTTATTTTTCTTAATAATTTTATTAATTTATGACTTAAATATGTTTATCATATCTCAAAAATAATTCATTTTTAAGTTATTATCTAAGATTCACTTTTGATCATTTATATAACTGAAAAAATTTATGTTTTAATATAGTATATATCGTTAATCTCATTATGTTAAGTGATAATGTGACAGACGTAATGTCAAGTCATCAAATTTAATTTCTTGACACGTCAGCAAATTCAAGTAATATAATTATTTATTTAAAAATTCAATTATTATATTTTACTAACCATGTCTCTCCGTTGTCCTACCTCCCTTGCATTTCCCAGCACTGTCGCCACTCTCCACTACAGTCATCGTTGCCATCGTCGCCAACAACCTCCCCATTGCCACCTCCCTCCCATCCTCCTCCTCCTCCTTCTCCTTCACAATCCAATCCTAATCCACCCCTAGCCCTGTCGCCTCAACCCATTCATCTTCTTCATCCTTCCACCACCACCCCTCCTTTGTACACAATCACGACCCACCACGACCCTCTATCATACCAGATCGGTGTGTTCGATAATCAACACCAACCTTGTCACTACACGTCGTTGCCATGACAATGCCCACGAACTCCTTGGGATGTGATGTAACATCCTCCCTAATTTTATTTATTTAACTAATTAATTAATTTATTTTAAATTTATTTATTTTATCCTTTTGTCCTTTTGTCAAGAAATATAAATTGAGGTAAAAACAATAGAACTAAAATTTTACAAGAAACATGTATAAGTAAAAATTCTTCATCATAAAATTTACAAAATATGAAGGACTGATACATTAGTACATGTCTCTAATACAAAATATACAAGTATAAATCTCTTTTCAAAAATCCAACATAGTACATAGCTTCTTCACATATCAACCAAACTCTAGCTTCAAGAAATCTGACCATCATTGTCATCTAAAAAAATAAAAATAAATCTAATGAGAAATAAATTTCTCAGTAGGCAAATGAAACCACTGAACATGTTAGCAGGTTATTAAATAAGGCAAATTTATCAAATACATTAAAAAGGTTAGCAAATAAGATAATTTCTTCCATCAGATATCTTAGTAAGATTAGTAAATAAAGCAAATATAATTCATCACATACTTAAGCAAATTAGTAAATAATTCAATAAATATGAATGCAGGAATGTATGAATGCATGAGATGAAATGCAATGGTCACAGGTGCACATGGCCTCTACATGTGTACATCATGCAGGAATGTTGCAGCCGTCTTACGCTAATCATGCATGAATTTCCATGTATTAACACCTGATATCTCATCATGGGCCCAGTTTCCAACATTTGAAACTCGAGTCATTCTCATAAATCATAGGTCCGATTTTCAACATTTGAAACTCAGATCATTCTTAAAATCATAGGTCCGGTCTTGAAACACGGATCAATCTCAATCATATCACAAAATTCATAGTATAGGGAAGATATTATTTTTCTTACAAAGAGCAAGGTAGATAACATTTCATTACTCTTTGTCCATAGACAAGACTGTATCAACTGACTTCGGTAGTACAATATTCGTAGCAAAGACTGGGTTAGTAATTTTACATCATTTCCGTAATAATTATAATCTATTAAGTTACTCGTAATTTAATTAATTAAAATTTTTATATAAATATATGTGTATATATATATATTTATAAAATGAATTAATTAACTTTACTTACATTGTTCTCATAAGATTGTACCACCTAAGAATTTAATATATATATATATATATATATATATATATATATATAGTATTATGTTGAATTTCACTTGGGTAGTTTACTTAATATATTGGCTAAAATATCCCATAGGGGTACTACTAGTGGATATACTATTATATATATTAAAAAAAATCTGCAATTGAGGAAAAATTCACGTGACCCTGACCTAAATATACTATACCTAATATATTTAAAAATCGAAAGGTAGCCTACTTGTATGAAACCGCTGGATACTTAGATATATATATATATATATTTATAATTGCCGGGTTATTTATAGTGGTATCAAAAGAGTATGGAGGCCGGTAAGGGTGAGATCGAGAAGTATATTTTGATGGAAATGGCCGGGTTCAGTGTGGTGTGGCCGGGTTCATTAAGTATGGATGACCGATTCAGCTAAAGACCGAGTTGGGCACAGGCTAGTGTATCATTAAGGTATAAATGCCGAGTTAATCATGTTGAGTACCGGATTGACCAAGTTGGTTGCCTGCCGGGGTGGTACCGAGGTAATTGCTGGCCGGGCTGGTACAGACCGAGGTTCCAAGGTATTTGCATGGCTGGTGAGTATGGCCGAGTTGGTTTGCATGTTTGACCGAGTTTATGGTGCACGTCGGGTTCATGGGCATGCCGGGCTCATGGTGCATGCCGGGTTCATGGTGCACGCCGAGTTCATGGGCATGCCATGCTCATGGAAGTCCGGGTTCATGGAGGATGGCCGAGCTCATCTAGTATGGTGGCTGGTATGCATATAGTATAGGCGGCCGTCTTCACGGAGCATGGACGGCCGGTTTCATGGATGGCCAAGCTCATGGGTGGCTGAGTTCATGGACGACCGGTTTTTGCTAATAGCCGAGCAGGGTATATGCTTTGGTATCATCCTTGTGATGTATAAATGCCGAGATGACATATAACTATGGGTACTGGGTTGCCGAGCTCTTCGAGCTGCTATGCTTGCCGGGTAAAGGGTATCGAGGTAAAAGATGAGATGATTGGGGAACCACCAGGGTTGCCTACATCTTAGTGATTATGGGTATAGCCGGTCTTGCAACGGTGCCGGGCTTAAAAAGATACTATCCAAGACACAATACCTGGTCTTGTGTGTTGCTGGCCGGGGTGCAAGGAGGGATACCGAGTTGCTGCAGGGAGAAGATAACCGGAAATGCAACGGTGCCGGGGTAAGGGCTCGTCTTTCGGCATGGCCATTCTTGCATGGTGCCGAGATACATCGAAGCTGGTTGAAGCATGGTTTCTCGGTAAAGGATAGAAATATGGAGCCATGCCGAGTTGGCTAGGGGTGCCGAGGTAAAGGTATACTCCGGTAGGATAATAATGAGTGGAACCCGGTGGTGTAGAGGTTAAAGATGCAAGTGAAAAATGAAAGGAACTCGGCAGGTGCAGAAATAAGTAGTATATGTGAGTAGAAATGCCGAGATGAACATGGTTGCTGAGATAATTATATAAAGCTGACCGAACTTAAAGTTCCGTAAGAAAGTATATCATCTAAAGCTATTCTTTGTCATGAAATAATAACTGGGTTAGTGACAAGCTCGTATATGGATCACCTGAATATTTTTATGATATATATATATATATATATATATATATATAAACGCAAAAGCTAGAGCATTATTTTACGTATTGTGCAGAGTTGTTAGTGATGCCGAGCCTGGTACCCAATCAACCTCTACCTATTATCCTATTATTCCAACCTAGTATTATTCATTCATGCTATCCACCCTTTAATTCCACCATTATTTCAACGTATATAGATTATCTATAATCAATATTTTTTTTAATTATATATATATATACTATAGGTTCCTGCACCCCCCTTGCTAAAATCAAATATCCTATTTATAATTTAACATGGTAAAACTTTAGCCTTTGACTAATTAAAGACTAAATATGACTATATAAATTAAACTTAATTAAATTTCTAATTTTGAGATTGAAGTCTAGCCTACCTTAGATAAATTTGGTGATTTGAGTAGGGACTGTTCTAAAATGGTTTTAGATAGAAGAATTTTACGTGAGAGAGAAAAACGTGGTAAAGAAAGTTGAGAGTTTTCGTGCAGACAACTTGAGTTATCCCTGCTATTTATAATGCTGGATTTAGTTAGGATGGAAAAAGGGTTTGGTTGGAAAATCATAAGAGAAATGTGGAAAAATCTTGAATAACTACGTGGTGGAGGTTGTTTTTGATAAAATGTTCTTTTATTCTTTTTAAAGCCTATTAATCAGAAAAATATATTTTTGTGAATGTTACATGTGAGGTTCACATGGACGAGGCTGAGGTCAACGACAAGGGCAAAGTTGACGGCATGGTCGACAAAGGATGAGGGGGTAGGAGCAGAGGCGATGTTGGGCAGTGCAAGGCAAGGGAGTGGAGGAGCATAGTGACAGACTTGAT
Source organism: Glycine tomentella (assembly GCA_007407185.1). Classification (NCBI taxonomy): domain Eukaryota; kingdom Viridiplantae; phylum Streptophyta; class Magnoliopsida; order Fabales; family Fabaceae; genus Glycine; species Glycine tomentella. The sequence continues at coordinate 1,509,695 of PYAF01004402.1, read as the reverse complement.
CTTGCGCAGGGAAGTCGCGTTTTTTTTTTTTTATAATTTTATTATTAATAAAAATATAATAATTGAATTTTTAAATAAATTAAATCATAAATAATGATATGACTTCAATTGGTTGACATGCTAAATAATTAGGCTTGAAGACATGATATTTTATTTGTCACGTCGTCATTTAACATAATGAGACTAATAGCATGTATTACATTTAAACATAAAAAAATTTCACGTATATATGACCAAAAGTATATTTTAAATAATAACTTAAAAATGACTTATTTTTTCAAATATGAAAAATATATTTAAACTTTAATTTATTATTATATTCTTTAGCACCTATTGGCACTAGAACTGGACTTCCTTGGTTTTCCACGAATGCCTTCCACAACGACCATTCCGGGGTCTTTTTTTTTCGTTAATTACCATTTGGGGGATTGATTTTGAATTAATACCGAAAAATGGATAAGTTGTAATATCTTTTATGACCTATGATTTGAAAATCCTAACATATGTTAAATTGAAGACATAACATATTTTACGATTTCAGTTAATTTTTTTTTAAAAAAATTTTGACTTTAAAGTCAGAATTTTTTTTTTAAAAAACTGAAGTCGTAAAATATTTTATCACTTCATTTTAATTTTTTTTGGTTTACGACTTAAATCGTAAACTTAAGTTTGTTTTCTTTACAACTTTAAATTCTTTTTTTTTTTACGTAAAGTTTTTAAAATTTATAAAGACAAATTCTTATATTAAATGAAAATGTTTTTAGGTTTATTTAACAACAAAATTTTTAAATTTTTTCATAAAAAATAGTTTTAAAGAGTTATATTAGCCTCCTTTCTCAAATATATTAGCTTAGCGTCCTATCTTATCTTAATTTCATATATTAATCATTTATTTATTTTGATTTATTATTTTCATCTTTATTTCTAAACTAGTATTTTAGTATGTAAATTGTAACATCATAAAATTTTAATATAATTATTATTATTAGTTTTAGTATCAAAATTATTAATATAAAAATTTATTTGAATTAAAATGATTAATGATATATTTAGCATGCTTATATTATAATATATTAAATATCGTTAAAATGATTGAATATTAAAAATTATGTATGTTTTAATTACTTTATTTGAAATTAATCGAGTTAAATAATTATTT
>PYAF01004402.1:1495735-1508436 GCA_007407185.1 Glycine tomentella | reverse complement strand
CATGCAACTATTTATCTTTCACGAATTAAAATGATTAATGATATATTTAGAATGCTTATACTATAATATATTAAATATCCTTAAAATAATTGAATATTAAAAATTATGTATGTTTTAATTACTTTGTATGAAAATGATTGAGTTAAATAATTATTTTATAAAAAAAATTAGATGATTGATACAAAGTTGTTAAAATTATTTTATAATTATAAAAGAAAGTGTCACAGCTGCATATTCTAATTAAAAGAATTAAAAACTTCTTACTATTGTAAAGATAATTATTAAATTAATAATATAACATTGTATATATTGTTTGGATAAAATATTTGTTATATTTAAATTTGTGATGATTTAGAATGATTTAAATCTTATCATGTTTTGTCTTAATATATCACGAAAGAAAATAAAGTATTAAATAATGTTAATAATTATATAAACGTATATAATAAAGTAGAAAAATATAAAAGAAAAATTTGATTAGCCCTTATTTTATTTCAATTCGTGAAAGATAAATAGTTGCATGGTAGTCAACTAGTTGCAAGGTTTGATTACTTGCATATTTCAATTCCTTTTTTATTTTCCGGGGATTTAATGGATGACAAAATTTGAAAGTTGATTTTGTCTTTTTAATAAATTGACATTTTTGAACCAGCATTCATGCTAATTTCTTATCTATTTTATACATCGTGGCTTGCATATTTCATAGATAAACTTTTGGATCACGATTTCTAGTATTGTTAACAGGAAAAAGATAAATAAGATGTCGATAATTAACATCACATCATCGCAACCCACGTCGTCCTCGTCGTTGCCGTCAACGTTGAGGTAATGGTTGTAGTTATTGAAGGAAAAGACTAGTGAACGAGCATCCTAAAGGTGTTGTGGGATGTCGCAATTGACGTCGAGGAAGGAGTGATGGATCTAAGTTGACCACAATTTTCTAAACCAGACTCATCTGAGAGTCTTCAATTCTTTTGGTTCCTGCTAATGCTGAATCTTGTGAGTCACTCATAATCTTAAAATAGTTTGAGTATAATCTTAAATTAGGAATCAACTCTGTTATGGTCCATAGGGTAGCAACTCACAAAACACAAATTCCAATCCATTTGATACACTCTCGTACTCGTTCGAAGTTCACAGCAACGCAAGAGTGTGTGTGAGTGAGTGAAGTGCAGGCATTGGATTCCACAATACCCCCAAGAACAATTCCTATTTCATGACTAGAAAAGTCCAAAACAAAAACGAGGAGAAAATCAACACAAATCGAACCTGGATGCTGAAATCACCGTTGAGGGAGACATTATATAATTTGAAATCAACCGAGGAAAATGCGGAGAGAATTACCTAACACTATTGCAATCGAATTCGGAGGCAAAGCGGCCAAATCGAACTCCGAGAAGAACCCAATGTTTGCGTAATGCCTCGTGCACAACTTCGACTCTTACATCTCGAGGTACAATGTAAGTCCATTGCTCGATTCTAGAGATGTGAACTCGAGAGAACTTCGGCAGCCACAAAATGATCGTGTTCCGAGACTAGATCCGCGATAGAGAGCTACCAACTTTGTGAGTTGAATGATAAATTGATAATGAACCCTAGGTTTTGAGCAATAACAAATAATATATTTCTTTTTTTTAATATATATGTAAAGGCGTGTTAAGTGGTGTTACGAAGTAATGGAGCTGGCCAGTGGCCAGGTGTTAAGGTGTGACATTTATTTGTCATAATTGCAACATTTTTTGACGGTTTTTTCACCATCAGAAAAAACCGCCAGTAAGATTCACTTTTTTCCATAATGCGCACTCACAAGGAGCAAATAGATGGATGAACAAATATACACAACAAAAATTATATTAAATAAACAACAAAACTATAAAAGAATCTAGTACAGGTTCATCAATCTTAATTTATTTCTTTTAGTCAAACATGAAGAAAATAATAAATAAATAGAATTAAAAATGAATTCCCTTTCACGAGTACTTGTATTTAGTCCCTTTCACGAGTCCTTGTTCCCAAAATGCACTAGAAAATTTAATCTCAGTTGTAAAACTAAAAAAATGACAAAAGATTCTAAAAATTTACTCCCTAACTTAACAATATTTAACTTGATATCTAATGTAGGGTCTTCAATGCTCAATACTCCAAAACACTATCATTTTACCAGACAGAGCTTGACCATGTTAACTCCAACGCCTAGAAAAAGCAACAATTATGTCGAAGCCTACAAGAGTCAATAAAAAGGGCTAAAAAGTAAAGAAAATAATCTAAAAGACTAATATCATAAAATATACAAATTTATAAAAGTTTAATTCTAAAAATAGAAAATATATAATAATTTCACATCAATTATCATTTTTTAAAAGCCTTCACAATCAAAATAAATGTATGTTTTGTAAATAAAAAATAAAAATGTGTGTTATTCAACTCATCAACTTTGGCTGCTCCAACTCAAAGGGTCTTCAACCTCTAATCCAGGACATAAGATATATATGCTAATTCTGTAAGATTGGGAGGTTTCTTTGACACATGTTTTTCAGAGAAGCAACCTAACCATTGTTTTTGTCATCCCATCTTTTTTACGTATGATCATCATGGAAGATTTTCGTAGTGTAGCTTTTAATCGTTTAGTTTATATAGGAAAACTATATGTGCATCTTTTTTGTTTTATCGGTAAATATTAACCGTTAATCTATTAGTTTTTTTGTCACTAAAGAATTCAAATCCATATCCTCTCTTTACGTTTTTTTTTTTATAACTATCAAGCCGTCTCAAAACTTCAAAATTGGATGGGGTTCCGGTTTTCCATGGAATAACCTAAAATGGCTCCAAAGATCCTCAATGTCTTCTCAAAACTCAAATATTGATTTGGCTGATAAAAGTTAGAATATAAAATCTCATTATAATTATTTGACTGGAACTTAACGTGTCATTATTTCTCATACATGCATCAGATTTAACTCTTAATAGTTAAAGTTGATATACTCATTGCTTTAGGCAATCTGAGTATTTAACTCGCAACACATGCATCCGATCGATTGCAAATTCTGTATTTGTAATTATTTTTAAATATATATTTATTTTACAAAATATATTCTCTTAAATCGCGCTAAGTTTTCAATTTGTTTGTCACCTTTAAGCTTTTCAATTTTTCTTTTTTGACTGTAGCTTTTCAAAGTTGCTCTAATGCAATTATGTAATAATGTGATTAATTAATTAACCAGGCAAGGATTAATCGGATAGGGTAAGGTGTGGAGTGGGGGTAACACGTCCCCGTGAATAACTCCATTGAGGCATTGACAGCAACACGTCATCGTTTTGTGGGCTGCTACCGTCCCGGCGCACGTTAGACCACACCTTGCTCAATCCTCGTGCTCCCTCTCGTCGTTTTTAAACCAATACTATTAGTTATTTAAATATCATTAAAATATTAGTATATCTGTTTCTCTTTCTCTGTCATAACCTTTTAAAAGAGTTAATAATGCTATGCTTTCTTTATTTATTAAAATATTAAAATTTCATTCCACATTCATTCATCACAATTCATTTCCCCATCACACATAATTATTTCTCTAGTTTTAGTTTTACCTACTCGCTTTCACATTCGTTATCTATTTCATTTTATTTTAATCCTTTTCACTGAAAATCATTGCGGAGTGATAGAAGAGCGAGATTCACTTGGAAATCTTCTGAAGAGCTTCCGAGTTTGCGAATAAGAGAACTCGGCATTGACTCAGACGGTTCGTTATATTTTCGTGGCCGATGGTGAATTTTTAGCTGAGTGACAATTTCTCTTGCTATGACTTTCAGGTGAAATGTGCCTCAACTCTACGATTTCTGGATCTGCGTTTCTCTTGCTCGGAATTCTAGGTTTTAATGGCCATTAAATTGAATTGTTGTCTAGTTACCTAATCTATCGCGCATTTATGTCAAACTCAAACTGTTAATTGATTTTTCAAGCAACCGAGTCAACACTAACGGAGGGGAATTGTCAACGTCTTTGGTTGGTTATCATCATCCTTCTGATTTTCGTTGCTTGCCATATAATCCCGATCTCTGTAGTATCTGTCGTTTTTCGATTTTCGTGGTCGTTTTTACTTCAGGTTTAGTGTAATAATAATTGAAGCTTAGAAATAGGAAACTACTTTTCAGTTTTCCAATGAGTTGAAAAGACATTTTTACCGAGTTGTTACGCAATTCTATTCACTTTTTGTGTGTTTAAAGCACTTAAGACTTGATGACATGGTATAGCAGACTTGGTCACTTGGATTAATCCGTTAATGAGTACAATTTTTGGGAAATTTAGCATGCTGTGTGTAGTATGGTGCAATCTGAATTTCTTAGTAACACTTGGCTATCCAGGCCTTCGTATGACAATGAAAATAAAAAACTTTAGTTATATTACTGTGACAAATTTGACCTGGTTGTCATTTTTAAATAGATTTCCTCAGTTAAGCTAGCCTGTTCACTTTGATACTTTGTGCTTGCTTTGTCATTTTTGTTCCCATAGCTCATAGGCTAGTTAAGATTGCGTATAATCAACTACTTTTGCATTTACTTTGCCATATAATTCCATGCCAGGGTTATGCTAGATTGAAATAAATTTGCATTGACTATGGGTGTCTCTGGGAAGTGGATTAAAGCATTGGTTGGTCTAAAGAAATCAGAAAAGCCAGGGTCTTCTGAGAAGGATGGAAATGTGAGTCTCTCTCTCATAACACTTCATACTCATACTCCTGAGTTTCAGTATTTCTTTTCATGTTCTGGTGGCAAAAATAATCATCACCTATGGTGCTTTTAACTGAGGTTCTGTATCATCGTTATTTCTACCCACACTACCCCAAAAAGAAAAGCACAAGAGTTTTTTGTTGCTTGGGTTTCAACTTAAGAGGGAAAAAATTAACGTGTTTTTGTGCATTTGCGAGTATCTTACACAGGACATTTAGTGGAGTTGTTTTGATTCTTCAAATGTTAGAGCATGGTTCACCTTAGTTTCAGTAGTTATGTTATTGATCATTTCAATTCTAATATGTGCTCAACGAATTTTCCTCTTGGAAACTATATAAACTGAATTTGGTAAATTTAAAACCAGACCCACTATAGAATATAGATATAAGGGGGGATATCGCATCCCCTGAACCTGATGGCAAACTAATGTTAATGTTGTTGCATGAGAGAGTTGTTAGAAAGTTTCACATTGCCTGCCTCAATTACTGGGGTGCAATTTAAATACCTGTTGGGCAATTTCACTTCATGCCAAATGGTTTTAAGGGGGTATATCACATTCCCTCAAACCTGATGACAAGTCATTGTTAATGCCGTAGCATATCAGAGAGTTGTTGGAAAGTCTCACATTGCGAGCCTCAACTACTGAGGTGCAGTTTAAATACCTATTGGGCAACGTAACACCAATTGGTTTAAATATGAAATCTAACAAGAGCCACCGAAGGTGGTTGAGTTTTTAGCTTATGAGAGAGGCCATTCAAGGTTTGCTCTTATCCCAAATAAGTTCTTCACTTCTAGTTCCACTCCTGTATAAAATACTACACATACATATTAAAAAATTAACTGTGCATTTTTAAACTTTTCAATGGTGAAAAGGTTGGCAAGTTTCACCATCAGAGAAGGCATGATGTCGAATTTGATAATGGTAAATTTCCAAACGAATTGGATAATGCTGCTACTCCACCTGTTGAATATGATAATGGCCATGCAAACCTTGATACCCACTATTCATCTTCTTCTTCACAACAAGCACATGATGCTGCGCATAATCAAAAGATGAGGGAGGAATGGGCTGCAATACGCATTCAGACAGCATTTCGAGGATTTCTGGTAAATTCCTTATTAAGTTTGTGTTATTTGACTTAGTTTACATAAGCTGAATTGAAATCTTTTATTAAAAAAATCATCCAAACTGAAATTGTTACCTATATATTTTTTCAATGTGACTGTAGGCAGTCTTTATGCGATGTCATTTACTTCTGTTTTCCCCCCTTTTTATACTTCAGGGGTCTATCTTCTCTAAAATTATTTTTGGCATTCAAGAATCAAGTATTGTAGTAGTGGTTGACAAAAGTGATTTAGCTCCTCTAGGATGTCATGTTTCTGGAATTTAATTGATTTTTCTTTAAGATACATTTCAGATCTATTTTAGGGTCTTTTTTCTGCCTTTCATTCTTTTATTTTCTGATCGCCTCTTTCATGATCTTTTCTATAGGTAGAACTACTGTAAGCGGTCTAAACTTCGACCCTTCTTTCTTTCTTCATATTGTATTTGTTTTGAGAGTTATTATAAAAAAATTTCTGGAGTTTCATTGCCAACAACTTTGATCTAGCTGGAAAATTGTGTTTTATGTATCAGGCTAGAAGAGCACTACGGGCTTTGAAAGGTGTGGTAAGGCTTCAGGCCCTTGTAAGAGGCCATGCAGTGAGAAAACAAGCCGCAATAACACTCCGTTGTATGCAAGCTTTGGTGAGGGTTCAAGCTCGTGTTCGGGCTAGGCGTGTTTGCATGGCATTGGAAACTCAAGCATCACAACAGAAGCATCAGCAAAACCTTGCAAATGAAGCTCGAGTTCGAGAAATAGAAGTAAGGACTAAGGAGTACTGTTCTTACAGTGACATTACTTTTTTAATTGTGGAATATCTTCATCTCTTTCACTATTATCTCCTTGTAATCCATTTTCGTGGAGGATGGGTAGAAATTGAGCATGGATTTGAGATAGATGTTTGATTGTTAAGTTTATGAAAGAGGAACTAGGTTTTTCCTCCTTGCTACTCGTCACTTGGGTCTAGTTGCAATAAATTTCAGCTTAATGTAGTCTTTTGGATCCAATGGTTTGTTGGTATATTCTGGGCAATCTGTCATATTCTATACTCAGTTTCACTTTTCTGTGACTACATGCTTGCCCCGTTTCTTTCTTACCAATTTATGCATAGATTATCAGAAAGAAAATGTACTAAACTAACAATTGAGCAGGATACTAAACTAACACTGCTATAAACTATGTGCCTATAACAGTTGAATGTAATGTGCTGGTTTAATTTCTTTTAGACATTTCTAATGGGTATACCGGGATAAGAAACAGAGAACTTGGACTAGGGTAAAAATGCTGTAGTGCTTGTTATGATATAATGTAATCAACTAGCAGTTTCTTATCAAATTATCTGTTTGAGGGACCTTGTAACTTAATAATGATGATTAATAACTTTTTTTTTTTTTTTTTTAAATTCATATATACAGGAAGGATGGTGTGATAGTGTAGGATCTGTTGAAGAAATTCAGGCTAAAATATTGAAGAGACAGGAGGCTGCAGCAAAACGTGAGAGAGCCATGGCATATGCTCTATCTCATCAGGTGAGTTTAGTGTAGCATGTTGTTTAATTATGTGTGCAATGAGTATTATACAAAGGACGTATCATATGAGAATGATAATGACTAATCTCAATTGTTAGATTAAAATGAAAGGTCAAGATTAAAACATTTTAAATTCAAATTAAAACTTCTTTTAACCATAAAATTTCCATAAGATTTACCAAACAGAAAATTAAATATCTTAAAGATTTAATTTACGTCACCACAACCACCACCACCATTGTGATCGCCGCCATGACTACCGTTGTTGTCACCGACATGACTGTCGCTGCCAACAGTCATGTTGGTGGTGGCGGCTGCGGTTGACGATCATGGTGGTGGTTGCGGTGGCGGCGATGACAGTTATGGTGGAAACAATCATGATGGTGGTCATGGTGATGATAGGTTTGAGATATTTTAGGACATCATAGATTAAATCTTTAAGATATTTGATTTTCTGTTTGGTAAATCTTATGAATATTTTATGTTTAAATGAAGTTTTAATTTGAATTTAAATGTTTTAATCTTAGCCTTTCAGTTTAATCTAACGGTTGAGATTAGTCATTCTCATTCTAACATAAGATGACCATTCTCATATGATACGTCCTCGTATTATACATTAGTTAAATTTTTGTGCAACTTGAAATCTTGAATAATAAGAAATATTTGAATTTTGTAATTTCATTAATTCGTTGGAGGGTCTCATTGCCTTCAAGACATTCTCCATTAGGAAACATAAGAAAATTGTTTTTTTTATCCTATTATATTAAAGTGTTGTAAATTCAATTTGTAGTCGTGTTGGGAGAGGAATAGTCATCTTGTGTGTGCTCACGGTCCTCAATGAAGATTAGTCATTGCTTCTGATGAGGGCTACTTCGTACTAATACCATGGTCAGCAAAAAAAATCAATCTGAAGTTTGGAATGGTCCATCTCAAACACAAGTTTATATATAGAATTATAGAAAAGAGTACTAAATTTGGAAATGTTTTTTTCTCAAAAAGAAACCAATTCAAACATTATTCAATCAAGCCACATAGTTTTGTAACTTGTAATGAGTTATATAGATAGTGTAACATACTAACATAGTACGATACTTGATGATGTTGTCGAGTGTTAGTGAACCTCTAAAAGTAAACTGAACTTGGAACTTTGGTCCAACAATTTCCTTATCACATGATCAGCAGCTTTGCATTATAGTATCCATTTTCCTTTGATACGTCGTTTTGGTCCACAGGCTTGGTGTAAGATTTTTCAAATTTTCCCCTTGGCAGTGGCAGGCAGGATCAAGACAGCAGCCTGTTTCCTCTGGTGGATTTGAACCAGATAAAAATAGCTGGGGTTGGAATTGGTTGGAAAGATGGATGGCTGTCCGTCCTTGGGAGAACCGCTTCGTTGATATTAATATGAAAGATGGAGTAACAGTACATGAAGATGGACCTAAGGATGATAAAAATGGAAACACACCTCAGTTGAGCTCTGCTAACAAGAAACCATTCTCATCAAACACGCATCCAAACCTGACAAGTCAAGGAACTGGTCCCACTATATCTGATGGCTGTGATTCTTCATCTAGTAAGTCAGCAGGTTTGCTAGAATCATCACACACGCAGCCTGTTAAGCCAACTTCTAAGGTAAATGTTGAAAATACTGTTGAAGAAGTTAACTCAAAACCTAGAATTGGGTCAAGATCTCATAGTAATCCAAAGGAGAGAACATCACAGGCAGATAAGCAGGCCAAAAAACGATTATCTCTGCCTAACAATGGTGAGTATTCTCTTTATGTTCCTTTTATTGTTTCCTGAACACTGCAGGTCTGATAGCTGCTTCAGGATGTTGGAACAATTATCAGGTGAACTATAATATTGATAGACTAACCCAATCATTGCATTCCACTTCAGCTAGTTTGAGTTTGAGATTTACAACTAAAGTTCAAGTGTAGCTAGGTGCATTCACTCATTTACAGAGGTAAGGAAGCATTGTAGAGGAGAGGACCCTAAACCTTAAAAGGTTTCTAAAATAACTGCATGCCACGTTGATTTGTTTGGAAATGTTATAGAGAAGTTTTCCTAAATTTCAGCATTTTCTAATTTGCAATGTTGGCCAACACTGTAGAAATGTTGCTCTCTCGGGAATAACATCACCGAGTTGTATAGAATGAGATCACTGATGTTGTACACCCCGTAAGATATTAATTTGCAATTTTGATTAGAAGTTTTATTTTATGCAACATCTTTATTTCTAAAGTTCTTGTGTTAATGAAAGCATAATAAGTAATTTGAAAGTCCAGTTGGTTGGATTAAGTTAGGATAGAAGTAGTCTTTGCTAAATATTATTTCTTATCTCTGTTAAGCAGGGGCTGGAGCTGGATCTCAAATAGTCAAACATCCTGTTAGCACTACCAATGTGAAAGGGACGCTAAGCACGCAGAAGTCTACTAGGGATAAACCTAAGCTCAACGGAAGAAGGGATGCGAATACAAAATCAGTTCCATAGCTGAATGGAAGAAAGGATGCGAACATAAACACACGGATGTGTATTTTCGAGAATCTCAAATAAGGGAAATCACTCTCTTCTCTATTGATATATATGGCCATTTGTCGTTCTGTGCATATAATGTGAAGCGGTGAGGGCTTTGTACCTAGTCCATCCATGAAGAGTTGAAGACGGTGAATGTGGTTTTACAGTTTTGAGATTGGCTTGGGTTGTGACTTGTGATAGGAATAAGATTTGCCTGGTGGATACGAGTTTGTTTTTATTTATTTATGCAATGCTTGTTGTGGTCAGTCAGAATGTCAGTTATGTGAGAGCATGATGTATTTATGTACACCTTTCAGTGTGCGATTGCCTTATGTCACGTTATATTGTTGCCAGCTGTTCTTTAGTGAGCATACATACTTCTGCGTCGATTTGATTACTAGATCATACTTTCACTCTGATTTTTATTATATTAGTACCAATTGTTAAGGACATACAAACAAATAATGCCTGAAATTTGGGTTAAAATTGTTTAAAATAAAATTCCAGCAGTCATTATGAAAAGTAGATCCAGCAAAGCAGGTGATGTTCGCTGTGAATTTGATTAAAATCAGATCCAGCAGTGGGTTAAGGGTTTCCTGATCTATCTTCCGCATGGTCAGCGCATTTTGCTATCTTTCATTAATTTATAGTCATTTAAATTTGAGATTATTGTTATTGCAGCATAATTCATAAAAAGTTATTTGATTATATAATGTGGGAAGTTACACAGTTAAAATTGATTAAATAATTTTATTTAGATCCTTTCATAATTTTAGACATTATAATTAATGTATTGACAGGTAAAAAAAATTATTATTTAGTTATAAATAAATTATTATGTACGATACAATTTAAAATCATATTTATCATGATGTTTTATTAGTAGATCGTATAGAAATTTTAAATCGACAATATATTTTTTATGTGACTATATGGAAACTATCTTTTCTATACATGATAATTCAATTTTCTGGTAAGATAAGTATTTTGTAACGATTGCTTTTCTATGAATAGAATCTTCAGGTGTCCAGTTAGCGTAATCGTGTTATTGTTATGGTTGAGAAACAGTAGTACTTTGCTATTAACAACGCACAAACAAAATAATTGGTAGGGTTAGGGTGGGTAAATAAAACTGCATTTATTTATGTGTTATTATTTAATTATTTATCCAGAAAGGTTCCTATCTGTGAAATTTGAATCCCGAAAACAAACAAACGCGTACACTACATATAGTACAGTAACATCGGCAGTTACAGTAAAGCGTAAAGAAAAAGAAGATAACAGAAAGAAAAAAGAAAAAAAATCCCAACACCTCCTCCCTCCTGTTCCTGTAGGCTGCACCCACTACCTACCCAGTATCCTAACAAATTCCTTTTTCTTCTTTCCCTCCCTCATTAAACCCAACCCAAGAAAACCAAACAAACAAAACCCCACGAGTGGTGGTACTAGGAGGAGTGCAGTGGTGGCGCAGTTTGTTGTTGTTGTTGTTGTTGTTCCCTCCTATAATGTTCTCAAGCCCATTCGTGTTAACCTTGTCTCTCTTCATCTCCCTCCCAATCCTCTTCTTCCTGGCCCCCCGCATCCTCCCTCCGAAGGGAGCCCACTCCTTCCACATTTCCCCCAGCGACGAACTCGATGACATCAACCTCTTCAAGCGCGCCATCTCCCTTTCCTCACCCCATTCCCATTCCAATTCCAATAACCCTAACAAGTTCTTCCACCTCTCCTCCAAAAACCCCTCTCTGAAAATCGCCTTCCTCTTCCTCACTAACTCCGATCTCCACTTCTCCTCCTTATGGGACCAGTTCTTCTCCTCCACCCCCTCCAACCTCTTCAACATCTACATCCACGCTGACCCCTCCTTCAACCTCACCCTCCCTTTGTCCCCTCTTTTCAAAAACAAATTCATCCACTCCAAACGCACCTTCCGCGCCTCCCCAACCCTAATCTCCGCCACTCGCCGCCTCCTCGCCACCGCGCTCCTCGACGACCCCTCCAACGCCTACTTCGCCCTCCTCTCGCAGCACTGTATCCCTCTCCACTCCTTCACCTACACCTACAACTCCCTCTTCCTCTCCCCCACCTTCGACTCCCAAGACCCCGAATCTTCCTCCTCCACCCGCTTCGGCCTCCGCCTCAAATACAAGTCCTTCGTCGAGATCCTCTCTCACGCTCCCAAGCTCTGGAGGCGCTACACCTCCCGGGGACGCTACGCCATGATGCCGGAGATCCCCTTCGAAGAATTCCGCGTGGGCTCTCAGTTCTTCACCCTCACGCGCCGCCACGCGCTGATCGTCGTCAAAGATAGGACCCTGTGGCAGAAATTCAAGATCCCGTGTTACCGTGACGATGAGTGCTACCCTGAGGAGCATTATTTTCCCACCCTTTTGTCCATGGCGGATTCTGATGGCTGCACCAAATACACGCTCACCAAGGTTAATTGGACCGGCACCGTCAACGGTCATCCTTACACTTACCGGCCCACGGAGGTCTCGCCGGAACTCATTCTCCGCCTCCGGAAGTCCAACCATTCCGAGTCTTACCTCTTCGCCAGAAAATTCACCCCGGATTGCTTGGAGCCCTTGATGCGCATTGCCAATTCGGTCATCTTCAGGGATTGAAATTGAAAACATGGTACGTTGTTGTCTATTTTATTTTATTTGTTGTGATTTATTAGGGTTAGCAATAGATACTGTGAGTTGGTGTTTGTGTGAGTCAGAGATGGTCAAAACTCAAAAGGGTTTGGATCTTTGTTGATGTGGATTTGCACTTGTTGGATGGATGGAGAGTGGACGTTTCTATTTTCAGCTTTATTATTTGTTAGAATCT